>JAJEJO010001851.1:0-28463 GCA_020662805.1 Glaucomys volans | reverse complement strand
AAGGAAGGAAGGAAGGAAGGAAGGAAGGAAGGAAGGAAGGAAGAGAGGGAGGGATGGATGGATGGAGGGAAGGAAGGAAGAGAAAGAAAGAAAGAAAGAAAGAAAGAAAGAAAGAAAGAAAGAAAGAAAGAAAGAAAGAAAGAAAGAAGAAAATAATAGTAATATGACTAACTCCTGGCAGGGTCTACTGAAGTCCATGAAAAATTAGGGCTTATGACCTCAGGCTTCTCCATGTACTTCAGAAGTGGAATTTCATGAGTAGCACGGTGCACTGAGACTAAGTCTGCCTGGCCATGGACCACAGCACCCACATTAACATAAGATTGACTTGCAGATGAAGCCACCCTGAATAGGATGCTTAGCATGACAGTTCCAGAGAGAACCCACCAGGGGCAAAAACTCTAAGATGGCGGAGGAGTGGCACATCTGCTTGGTAAAGACTGCTGGAGGCAGACCCCAGTCCTCATGGTACAGAGCATGCAGCAATAAATTTGGAAAGGGCAGTTTCCTTTGTCACTCACTGCTTGGAGACTCTCTTCAGAGTGTTCTTCGTTTGAGCCTTAGTTTTCTTTCACTCATAATAAAATTCTTGACTTTTTGTGCCTGACTTCATATTTTCTTTCATCTGAACACAAGAACTGAAGTTTGGAACTTCAGCTTGCCCCCCCACTGCTCCCCATCTTGTGACACTAGAACAGCAGCATGTGGCCCTTCTTGATCCACGTTAGACTAAAATAACACAGATGCACCCCTGCCAAAGAAGCTCTGTAAAGGCAGAAAGAGATGGTTATGTAAGTATGAAAAATACAATAACTAAGTTTAAAAAAATCAATAGTAAGTGTTAGCACAAAAAGATCGGACAAGACAAAACCTCCAGAATCATCTCAGCTGCTCATTCAGGAATGAAATTTCACACAGGAATGGGGGGTGCAGGGATGAAATGGCATCATGGAACCCACCTTCCTGGGGGAAAATGAGCCCATGAACAAAGAAAGGAACTGGGTTCACATAGGTTATTTTGAGGGGTGGTCTAGTGAGCATGTCAGTTTCCTCGTGCTCTCAGGAATTTAGGGTCTCTTCTATCAATCAGTGAAAGTGTCAGATTGAGGGCTTGGGAATTTGACCTTCTGGATTAAGGGTCTGAAGATGGCAGGTGGAGCAGATATGTTTTGAAGGGGATTAGTACCCTCCATGGACTGTCACTTTAGGGGGTAATAAAACACTTCCTCCCCCATCTGTAGTCAGCATCTGGAAAACATCTGTCTTGGGAGATGAAGGCTGTCAATGCATGGCCTTCCTTTTCACTCCCTTTTCACAGTCCATGTTATCTTAAGGATTTTCATTTTCCATATCTAATGGTAAGTTTCAAGAGTAGATTGAATTATGGAGAAGAAAGTTGGCTGAAGTCAGATTACAGAACATCATCAAGAAAATAATCTTTCATGCAACAGGAATTTTGGAAGGAGAAGAAAGTGAAAAGGGGCCAATAATACTGCAAAGAAAAGGAAACACTAGCACAGCTCTGGTGGGACCAGAAGTTAGTACAACCAGTACAGAAAACAGTAAAAAAATCTTCAAATAATTAAAAATAGGACTGGCTTTTCAGATCCAGCAATCTCTCTTCTGAGCTTATCTGCAAAGAGAATAAAATCAGAACGTTAGGAACTTCTCTGCATTGCTACAGCAGAATTATTTACAATAGCCAACATATGGAATCAACCTATGTGTCTACGAATGGATGAATGGATTTTTAAAAATAGTATACATGCACAGCAATTCTTTTTTTTTTTCTTTTTGCGGAGCTGGTGATTGAACCCAGGGCCTTGTGCTTGTGAGGCGTTCTACCAACTGAGCTATATCCCCAGTCCTATGCATGACAATTCTATGCGGGCATAACAGTAAGGAAATCCTGCTATTTACTTTAATGTAGATGAACTAGAAAAACATGTATTAATGGAAATATGCCAGTCACAGAAAGATAAACACTGCATGCTCTCATTCTTCTGTGGTCTTTACATAGTTGATCTCACAGAAATAGAGAGCAGAATGGAATTACCTGTGGCAGGAAAGTTGGTGGGTATAGCAGGGAAAATTTTAAGCAAAGGAAACAAAATTCCAATTAGATATGAGGAATGAACTCAATAGATACACTGTACAGCACAGTGACTATAGCTAATGATGGTATTGTGTATTCTTGAAAAATGCTGAGTGGACCTTAGGCATTCTGACCTCAAAATTAACTATGTGGAGCTGGGATTATAGCTCAGTTGGTAGAATGCTTGTCTTGCAAGCATAAGGCTTTGGGTTCAATCCCCAGCACCAAAAAAAAATAATAATAATAATAATAGAAAAAGAAGAAAGAAGCTAACTATGTGAGGTTATGCTTATGTTTATTGTCTAGGTTTAACCTTTCTGCAATATGTGATTCTGATAAACATCATGTTGTATAGGATGAACATAAAATTTCATCTGAAATCTTGAAAATAATTGAATTTGAAATTTTAAAAATTGAGAAAAAATAAAAAGAATCTCTTTTCCTTCATAACATTGTGGATACTATATGATCCATACAATCTCAGATGATTCTTCTAAGGAGGTATATCACAGAGAGGTTGATCATGGGATTGTTTCCTTGTAGAAATTGCTACTACTTAAACCTTGTGGCTTTACAATAATATTAAAGAAATAAAATTATCCTTGGAGGAAATAAATTTGTCTTATGTAGACACCCAAAATTGACCACAACTTTTCTACTCTGCTTTCTTCTTTTTACCCCAAGGGAGTTAAGTTGCTTGGAGAGTAAAAAGAAGATAGACCAATTTATTTAATTAGTTGCTCAGAGAATCAAATCTAGACATTAAGAAGCTGGAAACTTGCCCCTGTTGCCATTCACATAAACTTCTCTGATCTCAGCCTCCATGAGAACACACCTGAGCTTCCTGAGCACAACCACTGGAGAGAGGTCTTGTGTCATAGAGAGGCTGGTGAAGGAAAAGGAAAAGAGAAGAGAATGTGGGTCCTGGGCTTTGCCGCCAGCATAATGAGAAGAGGAGAATCCCATATTTCTTTACTCTATGAAGGTGAAGTCCCTGCACTTTGAAAGAGCTTCAGTTTCCACTAGATGTATCTCTCCCACCTATTCCCTTTACTTTCCTCGCTCTGGATTCTACAGCAGCCCTCCAATGAGAGCTATATTCTGGTGAGTCCCAATTTGTCACTCTTCTCCTATAAACTGTGGCCTCCTGTCAAATTTCCCTTGTCCAATTATTTATTCATTAATGCCTCACCAAAGACTGATCACACAGGGTATTGTTTATTTTGTTCCAAGTTAAATTGGAGTTTTCTTTTATATTCCCTGCTTGTACTGGCAGATAGCTTTGATTAGTTCTATATTTTGTAGTTATCATATCATCTTATTGTTCACAATGGCATCTACCAATAATGAAATTAGTTTTAACATTTAATAATCAGCCCAGTTTCTTATTTTTATTCTTTCCACATTTCCAGCCACTTTGTCCAGAAAAATTGGAAGGTAAGTCTTGGAGGAGCCTGTTTTGGCATGTTCATGAATTCCACACAAATACTCTAGTGTTTTAATGTAGCATTAATGTGGTTTGAAAACATCCTTTCTTTAGTGGGTTAGGAAAATGTCCTTGGTTTCTTTGTTCACTGACAGTCTCAGCCCTGGGTGCCGATCACATGCATACATGTTAAATTTTGTCAAATACAATTTATCTCTTGCATTTATGTTTGTTATTCTTCCTCACTGACCTATGAATTGCATTCATAAATATCCATTTGTTATGCAGGTTTCCATCCATTGTTTTGATATTTCTTGTTCATCATGTGTTTTTCTTTTAAAATAGATCTTTATGAATTTTATGTAACTTTTGTGCTCATGTGGCCTATATTAAGGCATCTGACAACTTTGAAAGTTTTTTGTGTTAGACATTTTGTCTTGTTATCTATTACACAACCAACAATCTGTATTTGTTCAGCACTTGCAATGTGCTGAACACACCCTCCATCCTTCCTGATCCTCCTCCTGCTTTCCCTCACTCCAGCTTCTCAAATGCCCTGTGACACCAACCTACTTCAGAGGTGCTCCCTCCTACCTTCACAGACTAAACTGGTCCTCAATGAGCTTTACCTTTCTTAATTAATTAACAATTTCTAAATTTCATAATATTGACCCCTTTGTGCCCTGGAGAAAATAAACATTTATTTGTAAATTTTTATTTTGCCTTTTAATTTTTAAAAATATAATTCTATTTTTATTATTTTTGAACATTATAATCAGTTCCATCTGTTATGCATCGTGGCGGTTAATTCTGCTGATTTTCACACAGGGCACATTTCCTCTAAGGCATGGACACACACGCACGTGCTTTGGATCTTGTTTAATGATGTTCTTTTGTCCCCTTTCCTTTGAAGTTCACATACTTTCACCTCTTGGTGCACAAATTCACCGCATGCACATTTGCTCAAACATGGAGTCATAGACATCATAATTAGCTGGAAAGGCTCTTTGGAGTCAAAAGAGGCAACTAACCAGTTGTATTTATAATGATCATGATTCCATCCAAATTTAAGGGAATACTGATGAATTTAGTTATGCAAGACAGACTTATTGAGAAGTTAAAAACAAAAGTTCACATTTATGAAATGCTCATTATATGTTACAAGAGCCACAGGAGACCAAATACATCATGACATTTAATTTCAGGCTTCAATGCTACCATAGAGTGAGTATTTATGCTTCTGCTATAGAGGTGAAGACTTTACAGTTAAGAGTTTTGAATAACTTTCTGAAGGACACAACCATGATATATCTGTGCACCCAAATTGTATTGCAGAACTCTGGCCAGAGAAGGCAATTTTTAATCTCAGCTCTACACTGTGCTTTGGAAGAAATTACATTAAAGGATACTACTACTAAAAATTATAACAATAATAATGATAATAGTTATCATTTATTGGGATTCTTACTGTCAACAGAGGCAGTTTTAAACCTTACAAAGAAGTAATAATAACCATATCTTTAAAAATAAAAAAAATAAAACATTGACAGTTACTTGTCACATCACTATGAAGGGTCTGGTCATGGAAACAAAATATTGCTTGTGTTAAAAATTCATTTTCATCTTTATTTTAGAGATTTTTACAATGAAGAGTGTGGAGATAAGGAAAATAGGTGGCATGTCTTTATTTTGGAATATTAATATCAAATAAAAATTAATTTTATCCATAAATTCAATTATGAGAAATCCATGATACAAAAAGAAACAATTGTGCTACATTAAAAGAAGTGTGAATGATTATAAACATTTAAAAGCAAAATGGATTACCACTTGGCAGAGGGAAACAGTCATCATCAGGATCAAATAGAAGTGAAGGATGTTCACCCAGGATGACGTTGTAAAGGGGTAACTGCCTGAGGTGCCAGGTGGCTATTTATTAAGCATGGTTTTGCCTCCTCTCCCAGCAGATGCACCAGCTGCATGGAAGCAGAAAACCCCACAATACTATCACAGTTCTTCCTCCTGGGCATTTCAGAGGATCCAGACCTGCAGCCCATCCTTTTTGGACTGTTCCTGTCCATGTACCTGGTCACAGTGCTTGGGAACCTGCTCATCATCCTGGCTGTCAGCTCTGACTCCCACCTCCACACCCCCATGTACTTCTTCCTCTCCAACCTGTCCTTGGCTGACATCTGTTTCACATCTACCATAATTCCAAAGATGCTGGTGAACATTCTTTCACATAGCAAAGAGATCTCCTACTTAGAATATCTCACTCAAGAATATTTTTTATGATTTTTGTTGGAATGGATAATATACTACTGACTGTGATGGCCTATGACTGCTTTGTGTCCATCTGCTACCCCCTGAACTACACAGTCATCATGAACTCCCAGCTCTTTGTCCTCCTGGTTCTGATATCTTGGATTATCATGTTCTGGTTCTCCCTGACTCATATTCTACTGGTGAAGCAATTGACCTTCTCCATAGGCACTGAAATCCCTCATTTCTTCTGTGAGGTGGCTCAGTTTCTCAAGGCTGACTCTCATTGGTATCATCTTTTTATATGTTTCCACTGCCCTGCTGGTTGTATTTCCTGTTGCTGGGATCCTCTACTCCTACTCTCAGATTGTCTCCTCCTTAGTGAGGATATCTATCTCTGTGAGCAAGTATAAAGCATTTTCCACCTGTGGGTCCCACCTCTGTGTGGTCTTCTTGTTCTATGGAACAGGCCTTGGGGTTTATGTCAGTTCCGCTGTGACCCTCTCTCCACAGGGAAGCACAATTGCCTCAGTGATATACACTGTGGTCACCCCCATACTGAATCCCTTCATCTATAACCTGAGGAACAAGGATGTGAAGGGGGCCCTGGGGAGGCTCCTCAGCAGAGCAACCTCTTGTCCTTAATAGTTCACTCTGTCCAGAACTCAGGAAATGTTTTATCCCCAGAGGCAAATGCATTGAATCTCAATTTCTGGCTCTTTTCCACCTCTAAATGACATGTTTGATTTCTTGTACTTCCAAAACATTAATAAGCTCATGAAAAAAAAAATATTCAGCACTAATGGTGAGGAAAATGTAAGTCAAAGACACAATGAGATGCAACTCCACACCCAATAGACAGATAATAACAAGTATTGGCAAGGACACAGAGAATTGGAACTTTCAGAGCAATCCATTGGGAATGTAAAATGGTATAACCATTTTGAGAGCAGAATTTTCAGTTCCTCAAATAGTTCATCACATAGTTATCATGGGAGTTAGTAATTCAAATCCTAGATATACACCCAGGACAACTGAAAACTTCCACACAGAAATATCAACAAAAATGTCCATTGTGCCATTAATCATAACTTCTTAAATCTAGGAAAAGCAAAATGTCCATCAACTAATAATGAGTGGATAAGTTAATGCGATATATCCAAATATCCATATCATGAAAATGAATGACATATTCATACATGCCAAAATATAGATAAGTCTTGAAAACATTATGTTAAATGACAGAAGTCAGACCAATAACACATATTATATGATGCCAGTTTTTGAGATTATAAAAGTATTCTGGAATTAGGTAGTGGCTGCACAACCTTGTTAATATGTTCAAAAGTACTTCCTGTTCTACTTTAAAGAGTGAATTTGGGGTTGTGTGAATTCTATTTCAGAAATAATTCAAAATTAAAATAGCATACTTGTCAAAAGAATAGTTTATTCCACAGAGTCATAGTCACTGCCCTTCTGCTTCTGAATTCATAGTTCATAAAATAAGTGTGTCACTACCTAAAAGAATAAAAAACTCAATGTCTGTCTTTAATATTTGCAAATCCAATTAATGGATCAGGTCAATAAGGGAGAAATTTGTATTATATTACAAGAATCTGATACGATTCTCATTTTTGCCATTCAGATTTATGTTACTAAGGAGTATTAGTATTAGTATTTCCATACTAATTTTTTGTGGTTTGGGATTTTATTCTCTTGTAATTTATGGTTTTTGTTTTTTAAGATAGATTGGAAATCAATTCCAGTTTTTGGTCAAAGTGATATATATTGGTGTTGTGTAAAGTACTGAACTTTACGCAGTTGTTGGTAACTTTGAACACCTTCAAATATTCCAAAGTTTCCAAAAGGCATACAGTAAGGGGTTAACTAGTGTACAGTCATCTAATGACTATAAATTCCACACTTTTCCTTTTATCTGCTTTCCCTATCTTAATGAAACCAACTCAGGTGGTCATGAGAAGCTTCAGGTCCTTTCCAGATGATGGTAAGAGGCCTCCTTCAGTTCCTCACCATGAGAGGCCCTGTGGGCAGCTCACAAAACAGAAGGTGGCTTCTGTTGGTGTGAGCAAGTAGGTGAGAGAGCAGCAGAGGGCTAGGCTACCCCACAATGAAGACATTGGTCTCAAAACACCCCAAGACTAAGGAAAAGTTCCTCTGCTTTCCAGTCTGCTCCCCCACCCATTAAGCTTTACAGCCTGCTGGCAAAACTTCCTGTAGAACAACAAGCAAGTGGGCAAACCCATCTCTCCTCTGCACTGGGCATTCCTGCAAACTCAGCAATAGATGAGTCTGCTCTTAGACCTGGAGTCAAGAATATCCACCTTGGTTCTCTTCTAACCACAGGGTCTCACCCCAACCTCACCATAACCTGAAGTTGTTCTATTTCCAAATATAGCAAGTGCACCAAGAACTGTGAATTTCAGCTCAAAAAGAAAGTGCTCCTCTCACCCCAGAATACATTGTAAACCTTTGCATGTAGGTGTGTTGTCATCTAGTGAAGTAATTAACTTAATGTGCCTTTGTCCAGTCATTTTGAAGTGATATCACTGGTTGTTCAGGAAATATGATTCTTGGAAACTACCCACATTCCACCCATGAGAACCTTGTGGCTCAGAGAGACAAATTTAGACATTGATTCCTAATTGATCTTTAAAATTAAACCTAAAAATATGTATGCTATTAGGTTGGATATGGAATTACAAGTACAATTTATCTGTGTGGATAAATGTTAGAAATAAATTTTGCAGGACCATGTAACTAAACAGTAGGCACATGGAGCTGGATTGGATAGTGAGATGCTTGGTATTGAGAACCTTTAATGCAAATGGGTGGTAGCGAATTTTTAATATTAAACTGCAGTTATTTCATAGTGGATAGATGGGATCAGACATTAGCTGTCCCACCATAGTCTAGTATAATGGACATGTTGAATGACATCTAAGAGAGCTGTTTGTACAGTAAATGAATCATTTCCTTTCTGCTCTTTCTAATTTTCCAACACATAATGAATGTCCATAATGAAAACAGAAAGACCCTAACTTTAGTCTTTCTTCAATGTACATGATAAATTTCTACCCTCACTTTTTCACCCTTTATTATTTGTAGAACATTTCAAATCCAACCCTCTTTCTATGATTCTTTACCTTGCAAATACTACTTAAGAAATCTAGGTCTTTTATATAGTCCTGATAAAACCCAAACTTTACATTGAATTTCTAAGAAGTTCTTAGAGATCTCCTTAAAAAGTTTTTCCCTTCGGTGAAGGAAAAGTTTACTGAATGTGTGACAGTCAAATTGTCTTTGCTTTGCCTTGTAGGACAGTGAATAATTTAGCCAATGCACATGAAAGCTAGAACCAGTGCAAAAGACAAACAGGACTGTTTCCTTTGCAAGCCTTGAAGTCTAGCAGAGCAATGACAGAGATAAGGCACATCTTTCTGTTGCAAATTGTTAAATAGATTGTCATTCACTCTCTGCATCATTAAGTTTCTTGCAAGAAAAGCAAACAATGGAATATTCATCTGAGTAACCAGATAGATGGAGAGATAACTGTGGTAGATTTTGAGTACATAAATAAATTATGTCTATTACCTATTTTTTATCCGGTATTATTGTGTAAATATGAAAGTGTAATTGTCTCTTGGCCCTTAGGAAGAAATGCTACTGAAATTCAAATAAGTCTAAATGCATCAACACTAGAGTAAATGATGATGATAATGACATTTGCATTTACTAAAGTCTTACAAGGTGTGTATTATCTGTTTCATCCTAGAGTTCCTTCATCTAAGCACCATTAAAATGAAGACTCTGTGGCCATGAGAGCTCAAACATGTGTCCCAGTCCACTCAGCTAGTAATTTTCTATGGTGCTAGGAATAGTGGTGCTCACCTGTCATCCCAGCAACTCATGAGACTGAGGTAGGAGGATCACAAGTTCAAGACCAGCCTCAGCAACTTAGCAAGACCCTGTCTCAAAATAAAACACAAAGAGAATTTAAAAGGGTTAGGGATGGAACTCAGTGACAGAGAGCCCTAGGTTCATTCCCCAGTACCACAGAAATAAATATTTTCCAGGTGATGGAGAAAATCAATTTCAGGTTGTAAAATCGATGTTTCAATATCCATTGGCCAAAAATATGTCAATAATGATAGATTTTTCAATTTATCCATTACTATGACCTAAATGCTCTTCTAATCAGTACATTTTGATTTTATCTCCTTGAACCATGCTTGTTATCACACCACCACTGACATGGAAGTTAAACAAAAATGTGTTTTCTGTAATGCTCAAGGTCACACAGTTTGTAATATCATATAGTCCCTCCTTCTTCCATCATCACCTTCAGCTGCTATGGGGTTAATCTATGACTCTCTTGTGTCCTAAGCAAGAAAACACAAGACTGATGTGAATCCCTTGCTGGATGCCCAGTGAAGGCTCAGACTTCCCCCACAGGATTGTTGAGAGTATCATGTCAGACAAGAAATCCCTAGTGATGTGAATCCTGAGATAGGCAGACTCAGCAATGGCGCTCAGTGGACTGGAGTCATCAAACTGAAGGGCTAGAGGCAGAGGCTGATTATTTGTTCTTATATGACCTTGAAAGATCGATACAATTCCTTGACACAGTTAGAAGTGTTCCACGTTGTGCCAAACTTTAAGTACTTTCTAATAGTAGTAAAGGAAGAAGAGGAGAAAATGAAAATGAATATCCATAATAGCTTTGGTCTCTTCTTCTATTCAGGGGGAAGTTCCTATGTGCTTTTTACTTAGTTTTTTTTTCCCTTTTCTTCCTTTATAAAGGTCATTTTTTTTGTTTCCATTTTCTGGTGGCAAACTATGCATACAACAAAAGCAGCATTTTAACCTTTTTCTTTGGATACTTCAGTAGCATTAATTACACTGCATTTTGGAGCAACCATCAGCAGTAGTAATATACAAAATTTTGTCATCTTCTCAAATGGAAACTGTGTACTCACTTAAAACATACTCCATTCTTAATGCCCCATAACCCTCCTCACCACCATTCTGCTGTGAAACATGGTGAGAATAAAGACATCAAGCAACAAAACCATGTGCCCAGCAAGCAGAATTTACAGGTCTAGATGTTTGGCATTAATGGTTTTTCCCATCTGAGCTCCAGTTGGATCCCTCAGGTCCTGGAATTAAATTTTCTGCTGCAGAGCCTCATTGGGGCATTAATAATATCTCTGTTCCTCAGGCTGTAGATGAAGGGATTCTGCATAGGGGTGAAAACTGGGTACATTACTGAGGTCACAACCCTATCTTGAGAGAATGTAATACAAGGTGCTCACCAACACTTGTGCCATAAAATAAGCAACAACTGATAGATGAGACCTACAAGTTGAAAAGGCTTTATACTTACAATTCAAGGATGATTTCCATAATGGAAGAAACAATTTTGTTATAAGATAAGAGAATTATTAATATAGGGAAAACACCAAGCATAGCACCTACAAAAGATATGACTGTGTTTTGGTAAAGTTGTCAGAACATACAAGAGTAGTACAGATCCTTTGATATTGGTTCATGAAGCTGTGGTTACTGCCATCATCATCCTCATCCTGGTGATCCCCATCACAATCCTTTTGGGGCTCATAGGAAGGTTCACAGATGCCCTTTTTCAAGCTATTCTGGATGAGATGACAAAGGAAGTAGCCCCATTTCCTCCCACCAGAGTGAGAGGAAATCAACACTCTGGTAAGACTTTTGGGACCCCACAACAGCCAGGTACATAAACTATAAACCTCTGAACTTTTCCTATTTTTCCTTACAATGGACAAAGCACTGCATGTCCTCACCCTCTGTATTCAGTGAGCTATGCTGTGTGCCTGCTGGGTGTTGACAAAGGACATGGATCCCAAACTCCTCCCCTGCCTGGTGTCCAATAAGGGTGCAAGCTCTAACCTCAGGATGGATCTGAATACAGTGTCAGGAGCTTCCTGATAAAGAAGACCACAGGAGGAGCAAAGGCTGATTGCTAGCTATTACATAACTTGGAGACTCAGTACACAGAGCTCATAATTTGCCTTATTACTCCATAATATCCCTTTCTCTAAGGACTTCCTAATATTACTGAAAACAGAATGTGAGAAAATGAATGTCCAAGAAAAAATTTAGGGTCTTTCTCTACTCAGGAGGAAGTTCAAGTGCTTTCACTTCATTCAATACTTCCTTTAAAAAATCCATCATTTTTAAAATTTCCACTGTTCATTGTGGTAAAATACACGTTAGGAATGTACCATTTTGAACTGGAGAGTATCATATTAAGTGAAAAAATCCATTTTAACCATTTCAAAGTGCACAGTTTGGCAATATTAATTACACTGGTATTTTTGCACAACCACCACTATCTCCATCTCCAGAAGATTTTCTCCTCTACCAAAATAACCAACACTAATCTGAAAAACTGTCACCCTTCCCCCCACCAACCATCAACTGCAATTGCACTTGACACATGATAAGGAATCTGAGCCATCAAACTCCAAGTGTTACCAAGAGGGCACTATTTCTAGGCTTTGGGTTCAGTTTTTCTGCTTTTTCCAATTCACAATCTGGATGGATGCCACAGGTCCTGAGATTGGACTATCCTTCTCTTGAACGTCTTTTAGGCATTAATAATGTCCATGTTTCTCAAGCTGTAGATGAAGGGATTCAGCATAGGGGTGGTCACAGTGTATAGCAACTAGGGCACCACACCCTTGCTGGGAGAATGGGACTCTCCATGACTGTTCCATAAATAAGCAAAAAAATTGACAGTTGGAGCAAAAGGTAGAGAACACTTTATAGTTCCCACATAATGATAGGATTTCCAAATGGTGGAAATGGTTTTATAGTAAGAGAAATGGACTCCCAGAATAAGAAAAAACACTTATGACACCAATACATCACAGCATTGTGTTATTGGTAGTGCCATCAGAACAGGCAAGATTAACACATGAAGGAGGGTGACAGAAGAAGAGACCAATTCCCACCTCCAGGGAGTAGACAAGTTGCAAGACAAGCAAATGGTTCACCTGAGTCCTAGATCTAACAACAAGGAGGCCAAACTAAGGCGACATGGAGACAGGGTCCATGACACTGCTGAGTGCAGGGAGTGATCTATGGCCCAAGGGTAGGTCCTCTCCACTGTTGTGAGCAGGTTCCCACACAGTCACCAGGTACATGAGAGGAATTGTCCCAAGAGGACATGTTGCAGTTCCTGGATCATCTTAGAATTCTGAAAGGTGGAATTCTAAATGCATGTTAGGTTTTGTGTTTCCCTGGGATAGGACACCTTTGAGTACAAAGAAGGGTGAGATAAAGGAAAACACAAGGAAACCTCCAAGACTCTGTATATGTTTTTACTGCAAGCACTCACAGTGAGTATCCAGACTTCAGGCCCACACATCTTCAATAGTATTTCACAGCTGTGGCAAAATCAACCTTCTTGGAAATCCTCCATTATTGGTTTCTATAGCATTCAACTCCTTCTGTGCATATTATTATTATTTCTTTTAGGAACTAAGAGTTGAACTCAGGATCTCCTACATTCTAGGCAAGCACTTTAACACAGAAGTACATCCCCAGCCCTTTTTATTTTATTTTGAGATAGTGTAACCTGCAGAGTCTGGCCTTGAACTTGTGATCCTTACCCTATCTTATCTCTTTACTAGTTGGGATTACAGACATGTGCCACTAAGACCAACCTACTTTAGGGACCCTCAACAGAAGAGTGTTAGAAGAACAAGAAAACTAAATGTAAGAGGCTCATGATCACAGTAACATGCAGCCCACCCCAGGAAATAAAAAGAAATCACAACATAAGGAAAATCTTTCACCTTTTGGAAATATAATTCATCTTAAAAAAAGTAATAAGCAATTTAATATACCACATTACATTCTAAGATAATGGTCTAGATTCCTTCAATGAAGGACATATATTAACATTGCATAAGACATAATCTGAAGACTAAATTAAAGCTGACTGCTCATTTTCAGAACACATTGTTCTCTGCCACTTTTCTTCCAGGGTTTCCAAAATTTTGAGATTTTTGATTTCCCTCCCTACAAGGATGGAAGTACTCAGCCAAATGCTGTTTATATTTTTAAAATCATTCAACCATGTACATCACAAGAATGGGGTCTTAAATAGAATAAGATAATTTCCATGCTTGTAGAATTATATCAAAATGGATTACACCATCATGTTAATCTAAATATAACCAATATAAATATATAAATGAACAAAATCATTCAAAATTCTGCCCCCTTCCTCTCCATAGGTAGATTTCAAATTTGGGGATAATTTGGTTTAATTAATGGCACATAACCAATGACATCCCAGGCCAGATATATGGCATTAGTGTGCACTATGCTTGTTGATGATTAATAATGATGTGCTTAAAACTCTTCTGAGTCTTTAAAAAAATTTTATAAAGTTTCATTGTAACAAACCCCATAAATACCTTGTGAGGAAAAGAGCGCTTTGGACATTTGCTGTGGTGGTCTACAGTGCCCTGCCAGTGTGCTCCAGTGCTTCTGTGTTCACAAAGCCTCTCACTCACAGTTGAGAAGTTCAGCACCAAGGATGTCCTCAGAGACCAGGTTTAGGTCCCTGCATTTTCATGTTATTGTACGGATTTTCACATCAATTTCTAAACCAATAAATGGATTGCAATTCTCGGACTTCAGACATGTGACAGAAACTCAGGATCATTTTGTCATGTTTCACAACGCTGCAGTTTAGATAACTAGAAAAGACAGCAGTGCAGAAACTACTGGAAACACAGGAGGAGATTCCTCAAGTTGAAAAGGTGATAATAATTACCTAATTACAAGGTCCTCAAGAGAACATTTTTGACCTTTTACATTGCTTCTCTAGTATTTCTTAATCTGATATCTTAATATATTTGCAAGTGTAAATTCTTAAATATTCAGATTCCCTGACATCAAATCAAAACCAATTTGATCACTCTATCTGCCTATAAAGTTCTTGGTGGTTGTTTTGGTTTTTGTTTTTGTTTGTTAGTTTTGTACCAGGGATTGAATCCAGGGGTGCTTAGCCACTGAGCCTCATCCCCCTCCCTTTTTATTTTTTTTTTTTTACTTTGAGAAAGTGTCCTACTATGTTGCTTAGGGCCTTGCTAAATGGCTGAGGATGATTTTGAAATTGAAATCCTCCTGCCTCAGCCTCCCAAGCCATAGGAATTACAGGTGTACACCACAGCACCCAACTTGGTGGTCTTTTCCTAAAAAGCTTGGTCTTTTCTTTAAAAGGTTGAGAACCTTGACTTTAGAATATATCCTGACATTCAGAAATCATAAAATAGCATTATATGTTACTACTGAATAAAACTACCAACTTGAAAATAAAAGCATTTGGTAATATTTGCTTCATAACTAAAACTGTATCTAGATTTGAATAATCACATTGAAATTTCACATCTTCACAACTCTGCATGATTCAGCAGCATAGACAGGCATCAGAGTGCCACGCTTTCTGGTAGGAAATGGCCCCAATTAGAGCACAGGTATGGATTCATACAGGTTACACTGGGAGGTGACTTAGCCCTTGAAGATTTAACAGGATGTGGACAAAATGTTGCAAACATCTGGAACTTATTTTTGCTGGGTGCAGTTTTTATTAGGCAGTGTTTCTCAGGGCAGGAATGGAGGGTTGAGGGTCCAGTGCTCATCTGACCTTGAGGGGTCATTGTATTGACATGGGGAGAAGATTGAGGTACAGTTTCACTGTTACTGGGAGAGTATTCACTTGGGAAAAGATCCCTCTTCCCAGGGACTGCTATCTTCAGATTGATGATTATCTCTCCAGGGCTTGTTTTGTCACTGGGTAATGATTGATGGGAAGAATCAAAATTGGGGCCTCTCTCTCCCTCCCTCCTTCTGGGTCACACACTCTCTTGGGATGACAGGAAGGTTATCCTTTTCAAATTCTTCACCTTCAAATAAACTTTTCCTCCCCTATAATTGTTCTGGTTGGATGTTTCAGTCACAGCAGAAAAACAGCAGACTAAAAGAAATTGGTACTGGGAGTAGGTCCTTTCTGTGACTAACCTGACCTGGTGGTTCAAAATCTTTTTGAGCTTTTGGCTTTGGTGGGAGGAATTTTAAGATGTGTAGCAGTACAAACTGAAAATCTTTAGACTGTTGTAAGCAGAGATTCATGGCTGATTCTGGTGGGAACTCAGAAGACCAGAATGGCAGTAAAACTGTGGTTGGTGAAGACAGGGCTCAGGAAGGTTCAGAAAAGGAGGCCTCTGCTGGAATTTGGAGTAGAGGTCATTTGTGTTATGTTCTAGCTAAGAAGTTGTCTGCATTTTTCCTGTGTCCTGACAGGTTCTGTGAGGTTGATTTTAAAAGTGACGGACTTCTTAATCTGGTGGAAATATTGTCTAGGCAGCATAGCATTCCGGAAGTGGCATGGATATTGCTGACAGCTATTAATCAACTTTATTGTGATATTCAGGAGGAGAAAGCAGAGCAGAAAGATTTGGAAAAATTGAACGTGAAAGGCCAGAGTAAAATCAGAGCAAAGGAAGTTACATAAAGACATTACCACCACTAAAGAAATGCTAAAGACTGGCCAGAGACAATAAGAAAGATGGTTTGAGGGCATCTCAGGAGCTGGCAAGATCACATCCATCTCAAACTCAAGGGAGTAAAGGTGATAATTGTCCTGAGAAGAGACCAGTAGGGCACCCCTCTTGCACAAGAGGACCTAGGAAATTTTTTCATTGAGTGCAGCCACCCAGACACTCAGAGGATGCTGCAGCTCTGAAGGCTTGGTTACTGCTTAGGATGGTGACAGACCTTGGCATCAACCATGTGGTGCTGGTTCTGCAGAAATGAAGGGTACTGGAGCTAGTGGGTCATGAAAGCTTCCACCAAGATTTCAAAGGAAAGGCTGGGAGGCCAGGCAAAGTGCAGCAGGGTCAGAGTCCCTGTGAGCACCCCTGAGAAGTCAAAGTGAGGCGATGTAAAGAGGAAGCCAAGTCATGTTGGAGACACCTGGATTAAGAAATGCCGTAATATGGGACATTGTCCTAGAAAAACTGGAGTAAATAAGCAGAGACAATCCAACAGAAAACCAAGTGGGGGTGGGGGAGCTACACAAGTCCTTTACAGAGAACATCAGGATGCCATGTGTGCCCCTGATGCCAGACATGGAGCTATAGAACTTGTTTGTCCAGATTGGATTTCAGTCTGGCATTGCTTCTATCCCTTCTTTCTATACCTTTAATTTCGTGAATTAAAATGTTCACTCTGTACCATTATATGTTGCATACTTGTAAATTGCTTTTATTTTTATAGGAGCTCACAATGTGAGATTGGCTTGAGACTCAGAGAAGATTTTAGACTTGAACTTGGAGCCAACTTTGAACTGTTGAAACTATGGAGACTCTTGAGAAAGTGCTAAATGTAATTTGCATTGTCAGATGAGTATGAGACTGTGGGGGCCAGGGGCGGAATGTTACAGTTTAGATGTGGTGTCCCCTTACTATAATTGGGAGTAATCTTGTAGACTCAATTTACCTCTCCCACTTCTATTTTTTTAAAGATACATCCACTTTTAAGATTTGTTCTTATTAGGTTAAAATGTAAATTAAAAATGTACTATTTGAACCATAAGAAGTATATGCTTCAGTGACATTTACGTGGTCATGAACTTTTTTCAGTTAAGCACTCATTAATATACAGTGGCTCTACTAATCCAAATGATTGTCAAAGGGTCTCCTGTCACTTCCCTCTGTTCCTGCTTTCTTCTCCTAGGCTCCTGGACATCTCTGCCATTGTTTGAGTAACTGAAGGTAGAAGGTACTGTTAAGAGTTGTTATGGTACTTATGTGTCCATGACACAGGCACAAACAAGAGTTGCTCCATCCTGTCTCTGGCTCTGTGGGACATCCCTGAGTAGGTTGAAGATACAGAGAGGAGAGCACCAGGTTATTAATACCCCACTGAGCATGGCCAGGACCTGTGCCCAGAAAAGGTGTCTATTCCATGTTTATCATTCTTTTAATTTTTATCCTTCTGTGCCTAAAATGGTAGGAGCCTTGGGGATTCAGGGTTGAAAGGAGATGGTCATTTTAACCAAATATACAGTGTTACATACATAAGGGGAGTATGAACACGTGGTCTTACAAAAATATGAAAAGAGTAACTTCAGGAAAAAGTATGAAGATTAGCCTTTCCTTATTAATAATAAGTTTCTATCTTGCTTATACTCATATTTTATTACTTTCTTACAGATCATTCACACAGGGAGCATATGTTTTCTGTTTAATCTAGTTTCAACATCATTTATCAACCAAAAATCACCTTGGATGACATTGCTGAATATCAGAAACACTAACTACCTTCCCTTGGTTCAAGAAGGAATGAGTCCAGCCAAAATCAGCCAAAATTAAAGTGTGAGTTTCTGCTCTCTCTCAGCAGAATCCAGAGTTCTTAGCTGCAGGCACATCTCTGGAATATTCTTAACCCTTTCCAGATTCCTGAGCAGTAATTACACCCAATCCTACTGTGGCTCCTCTCTGGATGGAGAGGGCTGATTGCCAGAATACAGGAGGATGTGGCAGCTTGAAGGATATAGTGGTGTGGATAAATAGGGAGGGCTGTGTTGGAATAGTTGTGCCCACTATATCTTTTATTTTTATCCCATCTCAGCCATTCTTCCACAATTGTTGCAACTGAGGCCACTGACAGGTCTGTCCTTAGATCTATCAGAAATTCCAAAGGGAAGTACAGAGGAAACAGGGTCCCATCCTGGAAGGGCAGGCAAAAGAGGCACATGGATTCTTGTGAAGGGGACAATCTGCCAGCACTGTCCTGCCAAAATGTCAGGTGCATTTAAACCTGGAGATGACTTTGAACATGAAGTTGAACTATCAATGTATAATGCAGAAGTCAGCACCTGACCCTCAGGAGTCTCTCCATTGCTGATCATATATTTGGATGTTATCCTCATTCACGTCCACCTCTTCCTCATCACCTTCAGAAATCATTTGGATTGATTAGCACAAATTTAAAGGGACACATTTTCTCCCTTGTGGATGACAGTGTGTGGCAGGAAGAGTCAGTTTGGGAGCAAGACAAGACTTTCCATGAACTCTCTGTGGTGCTCACCACAACCAAGCATACAAACTCACAGTATCATAACTGATCATCTGTACCTCATTCTCCCATCTGGGTAGACAAGCTGCATGCTCCTCCTGAGGGAGAAGGAATGATGCTATGGAATGTCCATCCTCCACCCTTCCCCTCCCACAGCAGTTACTGACTCACACTGGGGCTCTGCTGACTTAGGAATAAGGAGGGCAGCTCCAAAGCTCTCAAATCCTTGGTGCCCAGTGGCCCCCACTTCAGCCTCAGGGTATCAACACAGGCTCAGATAGGAGCTTCCTGATGCAGACACCAACAGCAGGAAGAGACCCTGGAATGGAGCCCACTGCACTGTAGTCCTCAAACCTCATGCCTGGAGGAACAGGCCCATTGTTGATTATTGTGTGACCTTGGAGGCTCAGTGCATAGGGCGCCTTACTTACCAAGTAGTTGAAGGATATCAGGAAGGAAGAGAAAATAAACATCAACAAATGTTTACAATTTGCATCAGCTAATAAAGAGGCTCTTCTTTAATATTATTTTCTCTCATTTCTTTTTAAAATCTTTTATTTTCTCATATTACTCTTATGATGGTAAATTTAAATTACAAAAAGCACTTTGGGAGTCATGTTAAGGAAATCTGGTCCTAGGCCAACATGATGAAGATTTGGACCTATTTTCTCTTCTCTTAGGTGCAGAGTCTCTGGCCTAAATAATTTCTAGGTCCTTGATCCACTTTGAGTTGAGTTTTGTACAGGGTGAGAGATATGGGTTTAGTTTCATTTTGCTGCATATTGATTTCCAGTTTTCCCAGCATCATTTGTTGAAGAGGCTGTCTTTTCTCCATTGCATGTTTTTGGCTCTTTTGTGAAGTATGAGATACCTGTATTTATGTGGGTTTGTCTCTGTATCCTCTATTCTGTACCATTGATCTACCTATTTTGGTGCAAATATAATGCTGTTTTCATTACTATTGCTTTGTAGTCTAGTTGAAGGTCTGGTATTGTGAAACCCCCTGCTTTGCTCTTCTTGCTAAGGATTGCTTTAGCTGTACGGGGTCTCTTATTCCTCCAAATGAATTTCATGATTGCTTGCTCTATTTCTATGAGGTCCATCACTGGGATTTTAATTGGAATTGCATTGAATTTCTATACCACTTTTGGAAGTATGGCCATTTTGACAATATTAATTCTGCCTATCCCAGAAGATGGGAGATATTTCCATCTTCTCAGATTCTCTTTAACTTCTTTCTTTAGTGTTCTGTAGTTCTCATTGTAGAGGTCTTTCACTTCTTTTGTTAGATTGATTCCCAAGTATTTTATTTTATTTGAGGTTATTGTGAATGTGGTAGTTTTCCTAATTTCTCTCTCAGAGGATGCATCACTTACGAATAAAAATGCATTAGATTTATGAGCATTAATTTTATATCCTGCTACTTTACTGAATTCATTTATGAGTTCCAGAAGTTTTCTGGTGGAATTCTTAGGGTCTTCTAAATAGAGAATCATGTCATCAGCAAATAGGGATGCATAATGCTGGGGAGGGGAAGGGTGGCACGAATGGAGGAAGGATAGATAGCATAGAGGGAAGGGAAGAGTGGGGTAGGGATGGGGGGTATGAATAATAACAGAATTGCCTGTGTCCATGTATGAATGCACAGATGGTGTGACTCTACTTTGTGTACAACCAGAGAAACAATAGCTGTATTCCATTTGTGCTCAATGAATCAATAAGCAAAAATAAATAAATAAATAAATAAATAAATAAATAAATTTCAAAAAGCTACAATTTTCACCTTTCTCAAGAACATAGATTCACAGCATTAATCACATCCATATTTTTATGACAATATCACCATGATCCATCTCCAAAATTTTTCATTTCTCCAAAGTGATACTTTGTTCTGAATGTGAAAAATTCCCAAAACTTCCTTTAAACACTAGCTACAGATATTGCAGTAAGAATGTGAGAAACTAATTAGAACAACAACAACAAAGACAAAGAAAACTCTGGGCTTCCATTGGCCTACCACAGGGCCTTGCAAGTGTGTGCTGAAGAGTGTTCATGCCCCAGCCAATCAGAGTCCTGGAAGGGCACAAGCTCAGTTGTTTGGCCATGGTTGCTTGGCAACGACTGTTTGGCAGTAGACCTCTACCAAACTGTTGCTGGTACTGTGGGGAAACTTGACTGGCTCAGCTCTAAGCATTAGTATTATATTGCAGAGGTGGTTTTAGGCCAAGGGGAGGGAAGATACCCTGGCCTCTGCCAAGGGGAAGATTTTGGCTTGTGGACTCAGGACCAAGTGCTCTCAGGCTCCTCCACAGGCCTGTGCTTTGGAGAGAGGAGGTCTTAATAGATGTCACTTGCCCAAATGCCAGGTGGGATGCAAACCTCTGAACAATATGCAGAAGACTGTAAGTGTGGGCAATGTAGTCAAAGGTCGGCATACATTCGCCAGTGGTGAGAGTGGTGTGAACCACAGAGAGGAGAACAACAGGTGATAGGGCTGGAACCTAGCGACAAGGGGCCTGAGGCTGTGCCAGGATGACTTGTAGGAGAAGCCAACAACTTCCAGGCTGTGCAGCTGGGGGAGGGTGTGGGAGGGTACGTTGAGGGCAGATCTCCACTCATCAAGACACTTGGCTTTCATGCCCCTAAACCATCTCAGCCCCTAGGACCTGCAAAATTTGGAGAGGCCTGGTGCTTTGTCAATCTTGATGAGTATCCAAATAAAAACTGGATTCCCATCCACTGAAAAGAAGGATGTGAAAAGCTAAAGCCATTATTATTACTGTAAGTGCTGATTGAAGAACTGGATGTTGAGATTTGCTGAATTTTCTAACAGACACTGCAACTGGATTCTTGTTGTACTATACTAGACATTTCTGCTGTCTTTGCCACTTCCTCAGAACACCTTTAATATCCCTGTTCCTCAGGCTGTAGATGAAGGGGTTCAGCATGGGTGTGACAACTGTGTACATCACTGAGGCCACTGCACACTTCCTAGGAGAATATGATGCAGCTGATCCAAGGTACACTCCAAAAGCTGTTCCTAAAAATAAGCAAACAACTGCCAGGTGAGACCCACAGGTGGAGAAGGCTTTGTACTTCCCACCTGAGGATGGGATTCTCAAAATGGAGAAAACAATTTTATAGTAAGAGAAAAGGATCCCAGAGATGGGGAAAAGGCCATATATGGCTCCCAGAACATACTTGAGAATGTTATTAGAGAAGGTGTTGGCACAGGAAAGGTTAAGGAGTTGAGAAGGGTCACAGAAGAAACTGGAAATTTCCAAATCTTTGAAATTGGTGATTTGTAAAATCATCAAAATGTGTAGCTGGGATTCCAAAAGGCTGAACAAAAATGAGACCAAAATGAAGAAGCCACATTTGTGAGGATTCATAATGACCAGATAGTGCAGGGGGTGACAGATGGCCACAAACCGATCATAGGCCATCACAGTGAGAAGCATATAGTCCATACATGCAAAAACGGTAAAAATAGACATCTGTGTCAGGCAGCCCACATAGGAGATTACTGCATTGTGAGTTTGGATGTCCACAATCATGTTTGGGACCGTGGTGGAGATGAAACCAATGTCAGCCAAGGACAGGTTGGAGAGGAAGAAGTACATGGGGGTGTGGAGGTGGGAGTCAGAGCTGACAGCCAGGATGATGAGCAGGTTCCCAAGCACTGTGACCAGGTACATGGTCAGGAACAGTCCAAAGAGGATCAGCTGCAGGTCTGGGTCCTCTGAGAGGCTCATGAGATGGAATTCCACGGCAGGGGTTAGATTTTGTGCTTCTATATGACTCAGACACCTTTTGATTTAAAAAAAGAGGGTAAGTGAAAAGAAACACGTCAGCAGACACCACTCACTCTGTGTGCATTTGAATTCAAGGAAGCTGGTCACACTGGAGATCCACACACCCTCAACATGGTTCTCAGTAGTGCAACACCCAGACTTATACAATCTCACTCTCTCCATCATTCACCCCTCTTTCCACACCCTATTTGCAGACATTGAACTGAGCAGAGTTAGACACCCAGGAACAGAACAGAGATGAAATTCTTGATCATAATAAAATATAGCCTACTCTTTGAGGGACAATGTGCGTGAAAGTAATAATTTCCTATTAAGAAGAAAAAATCTTCATAATATTTAATTAATAACCAGTCCGTTTTAAGTTGTATTGTGCTTACAAGTTGAGACACATTTCTTTGACTTATTCCATTTAACACACCACCTAAACTCCACTATCTGACAACTAAATTGACTGTGATAGGTCACAGTCAGAAAGCATGGTTAAGAGTCAGTTGTCTTCAAAGTGTTTCCTCAGTCTTTGATTTCCTCATTTCCTTCCTCTGTGGTGTTAACCTTGCTGTTCAAGAAATGTATAATATAAAACCATTATCCTAGTCTTTAGAGAAATTTGAAATTCAATAAATATGATTGAATTAAATGCACAGAATCAATGGTAAATCTGACCACAAATGTGGCAGAAGTAGATGGTATTAAATTAATAAATGATAAGAAACACTTTGAATAGTTTCACTTTACGCAGGCTTATTTGTATCAACCCATACAATGTCAGGAAGTTGTCTGGTGTATAAATGAGTCCTTTGTTCTCTTTCTTTTCTCTAACTGACCTGTTAAAACTGCTTCATGGTTTCATAATCTCAACCCATCAAGGGTGCAATTGAAGATTCTAGCACCATGGAAACCCCCAGACTCAGCTCTCTTTTCCAATCACCTTATTCACATCATGGATGTCTGATCATTCCTGATGAGTGTACTTAATTTCTCTTCCTAAAGTCACATAATGGCTTATTATTATATCCACCTGTGGATATTTTAGGGTGTCCATATGTGTGACATCAGACCCACACCAATTTAATCAGCATATATGCAAGTATGCCCTCTTCCCTCAGATTTGGAAACCACAGTCTAATGACATCCTGGCACTTAGAACATGCTCTGTGACTATTAGCTATCATTAAAGTCAGTAATACCCACTATTTATATTAAAAATATACAATTTTGATAATTGTCTCAGGACTAACCTTTGAGATCTGAACAATTACCTAAGAAAATTTGAATCTTCACATCTACATGACTCCGTTCTCTGGCAAACCTGTCTCCTAAATATTCCTCCTGTCATGAAGTGGGGAGATGTAGTTTTCTGTTGTTTCCATGTCAATATTACCTACCC
Organism: Glaucomys volans; assembly: GCA_020662805.1. Lineage (NCBI taxonomy): Eukaryota > Metazoa > Chordata > Mammalia > Rodentia > Sciuridae > Glaucomys > Glaucomys volans. The sequence goes on along the minus strand of JAJEJO010001851.1, from coordinate 4,323 downwards.
ATAGAATTTTCATTTTTAATGTGGCCTAAAAAGTAACTAGAGCTCATCCAAGTGGTTGGCAACACAATACTATTTACCCATGAAATGTATTGCTTTACATTCCCCTGTGGTGTTAAGTCTCTCTGTGAAGTATGTTCCTCTACTTTAAAGTCTTTATCTGAGGCAAAGTGTTACTTGGAGAAAGGACGTCATTTAATTGGACAGATGATTAATATGGCAAACCTTTTAAAATCTTTCTGCCTCCCTCCAAGTCACACAAGTAAGAATGTCTGGATAATATGTTGGTAGAGGACAGTTGTTTGATTTCTGGTGAAAAAGTCAAGTCCAATTAACTGTTAATGACCTTCATTATGTCCCTATAAGAACAATGAATATCATCTACATCTCCTCAATTGCAATATGCATGATGAAAATACAGTTGCACCCTAACTAGTAATATTCTGTCCTTGAAGACTCCTGAAGAAATTTCAACTTGTGTAAGGAATACTATTTCCTTCCGACTCCAGCAGAAGAGAGAGTGCCCTGGACTGGAGTCAGGGAGGCAAAATTTCAGAGTACATCACTCCTGCCAGTGTGCACACAGTGTGTGAATCTCTCCTCCTCTCCCTGCTCACTTCTTAATGGAAATAGAAAAGAATGGCATTTCCACAACATGTGTAGCAACAAAAGTAAATTTGGAGCTCAATAAATGTTTGGTCACTGTGATTCAATGAAAAATTCTGTGATTACATAACCATCAGCATTATGGAGGAAAGCCATGGTCAAGGACACTGGAGGCTGGAATGAAGATTTGACTGTGCCTCAGTGGAAGGCTGCAGCATTAAGTTCTCCTTCAGCTTCTGCCTCCTTGCCTTTTGTCTAACCCAAGAAAAACTCCACCATGATTTCTGAATTTTTTCCAATTATGGACGCTATTAAATAAAGATAAAAGGTCCCTATGTCCAAAACATGGACAGAGAAGAACACTGTTTTAACTTGTCTTTTTCCAGGGATACTGCTGGAAGAAATAAAATCACATACAGGAGACCACAAGTCTGTTAATACAAATTGATTTTTGCCAAGTTAGGAAAGAAAAGGTGGGTGGGTTCAATGCTCGACAGCCTTGCTCTAGAGCCTCCCTGTGCCAAGCAGGACACCAGCCCTAGGGAGTTAGAAAGAGGGAGACATTCTTCTAATACACAGCTCCTACATCTGTAAATAAACAAATGTCCAATCCAGAAATAGGAAAATGGTCACAACTGATCACTGCATGTATTAGTTGAGTGGCATGAACATTCTCTTAGTCTTTACTATGTATCACAGTAATACCAGATTTTATTTTGCCAAGATTTTATTCACATATCCCATATTCTACACATAAGAGCACCAAATATCTATTTATCATCACTCACTGCAGTTGCTTCAACTGGAAATCAACTCAGAAGACAAGGCTGAATCTAGACACTGGTGAAATTATTGACTGCTTTACAGACATAGTGATTGGGACTTACAGACTCTGAAATGTATTGAAGAAATGTTTTAATTCTTTCCCACCTGACAGTTTTTAGCATAGGTCCAGAGAGCATAACCACTGGTAATTAATTCTCAGGTACATTTTAAAAATATTTCCAGCTTTATGAATAGGAATGAAATCAAAAGGGCCGAATTGTCTCTCTGATAAGTGAATGATGTTGCATAATGTGGGGTGGAAGGGTGGCAAGAATGGAGGAAGGATAGATAGCATAGAGGGAAGGGAGTGGTGGGGTCGGGTGGGGGTTGATAATAACAGAATGTGTGACAGACATCATTGCCCTGTGTACATGACTCTACTTTGTGTACAACCAGAGAAACAATAGCTGTATTCCATTTGTATTCAATGAATCAAAATTAAATAAAAAAAAAACTGAACATAGGTTTGATCTGAGATTGAGAGGGCCATTTTCAAGCAAAGAGGGCCATGTGGTGAGTTCCAAGGAGTTTCTGGAGGGGCCCAAGAGCTTGATCACTACTGAATGATCATCAGCCTCCCCCACTGTGACCTCTCCTGTGACCTGTAGCTGTTCTTCCATAGAGCATGCAGCAGGCACACCCACTGCTTTGCCCTGTGATCACCAGGAATCTAACAAGGAAGAGCACTATGGGTAAGGCTGTCTTTCTGTAATGACAGGGAAGAGGAATGGCTGGGTGGCTTGCTGATGGGACAGCCTGCCAGGATTCTCCTGTGATTCCCTGGGTCCATGGTCAGATAGTGCAGTACAAGCAAGGCTTCCTCTTTCCTACCTAGCAAATAAGTACAAGTTACAATTTTTATAAAATGATATGTGGACAAATATATCTAAAGTTAGATGGGCACATGAACTGAAAGAGATGACCTAGAACACATTACTCAGGACCTGAGCCTGGGTAGACTTGCATATCAGTTTGTGGTGCTGGTGCTCTGGCTTCTGTCATCCTCATCATCATCCTTATCATCACCACCATTGTCCTTTCATAGAGCCTATGAAACACTTTTGATGGACCCATTTCATGCTGTTTTAGGTGACATTTGTATAGGAAAGAGAACCAGTGTGATTCGATAGCACTTTTTCAATGATGTATGTAATACCTCCACAAAATTAAAAACAAAAATTCATAAACACCATGCATGAAACAACATCCTGATATCCTCCCAGCTGAATAATCCAACTGTGATGTTTGTCCTTGTGGTACAGAAACAATACTTTCAATCTTTCTTCCAGGGTCCCAAGTTTCCCTCTGCTCTTAGAGACTTACACTGCTTCTCTGCTGGGTCATGACAACGAAGTGCACATCCCTAAACCCACACATACCTGGTGCCCACAAAAGCCTCAGACTCTGTCCCCAGCATTTCTATGAATATGCTATCAGCTGGAAGCTTCCTGATTCAGGGCCACAGCAGGAGACACAGCCATGCAGGTCACTGGACAAGAACCATCCACTGAAGGGCTGCAGGCACAGGCTGTCTGGAGACTCATACATGACCTTGGAAGCTCAATGCACAGAGCTCACAATTAAACTAATTGGTCCATGCAATGCTCATCTCTAAGGACTTCCCAACATTGATAAGGAAGATAAAGAAAAGACAATGAAGGTTCACTGAAGATTTGGACCCTACTGTAATTAGGAGAACCCTTGTGTACTCAATTTACTTCTCTCCCTTTGAGTTTTAAAGATATGTCAGGTTTTTCATGTCCATTCTTATTAGGGTAAAATATAAATAACAAAACATTACTATTTGAATCACAATAGGTATATGCATTAGCAACATTTATTTAGTCATTAATTTTTTTAATTAAGCAATCAAACATTAAGAAATAGTGAGCTTACTGATCTGAGCTATTGTCAAAGAACTGTAGCATGGGAATGATTCTAAAATGTGCATCATGCCAAGTTCGAAGGGTCTCCTGTCACTTCCCCTTGTTGCTACTTTCTTTCCCTAGTCTCATGAACATCTCTGCCCTTGTTTTTGAGTAATTAAAGGTTGTAGATGCTAGTAAGGAGAAGTCTGGGGCTCCTGTGTCCATGACACAGACACAAACCAGAGCTGCTTCATCTTGTCTCTGGCTCTTTGGGACATTCCTGAGTAGGATGAAGGTCCAGAGAGAACACCAGTGTGTTGAAGCCTCACTGAACACGGCCAGAACCTGTGCACAGAGCAGAATCTACTCAATGTTTAACAACATCCTTCTAATTTTTATCTCCCTGTGCCTAACACACTACAAGCTCTAGGGAAACAGAACTGAATGGGTGATGATCATCCTACCCATAGATACAGCACACGCCTACGTAAGGGATGTATGATAATGTAACATTACAGAAATATGGAAAAGAGTAATGTCAGGTAACAGGACATTTCAGTTAACTAGTATGAAGATTAACCTATCCATATTAATAAAACTATCTAACTTTTTGCCCATATATCATGCCTTCTTCACATATCAGTCACACAAAGAGCAAAATATTCTGTTTATTCTAGATTCAATGACATTGAATCAACCATAAATCACCTTGGATGTCATTACTAAGTATCAAGACACTACCAACCTGCACTTTGTGGCACAAAAAATGAGTCCAGCCAACAGTAGATAAAATTAAATTGTGATTTCTGGGTCAAATGCACTGATCTTCTTCACTGTTTTCCAACCATCAAAATATTTTTAGCTGAACCCAGAGGTCTTGGCTGGAGGCACATCTCTGGTACATCTTAACCCTGTACTGATTCCTGAATAGTAATGAAACCCAGAATGACTTTGTCTCCTCCTCAGATAAAGACGACTGACTACAGAATGCAGGAGGATGTGGAAGCTGCAGGGGGATTCTTTAGTG
>JAJEJO010001850.1:133339-230711 GCA_020662805.1 Glaucomys volans | reverse complement strand
ATGTATGATAACCATCTGGTGGATATAATATTGTAGAAGAGTGTCTTTGTTCTTACAAAAGAACATGCTGGATTATTTAGCAGTATCATGATGTCTGTGATTATATCAAGTGACTCAGGGCAAAGAAAAAAGGGTGGGGTATGTGTTGGGGGGAAGAGAGAGAGAGAGTCACGGTGCGGGTAGTGGAGAGAGAGAAGTCACAGGAATGCACTTGGGCCCCAGACATGTTCACAACATTTCTGCTGTTCTCTATATTACAGGCACAGATTCTCTCACAACCCAAATTTGACCAGGTACTTCTCTGGACTTTGCTTTCTCTTATGATAAAGAGCCCAAACTTCCCCACAGCCTTCAAAATTCATGTCTGAACCTTGACCAGCCTGGAGCCCTGCTGCTGCAGTGGGCTTAGGGAGGTAGTAGCACATGTTTATCTAGAAAGGGCAGCAAGGCCACCATGCTGGGAACTGTGATCAAGGGCCCACTGGCTGGTATTGGGGATAGACCTACACTTCCACAACAGGAGCAAGGGCTGGGACCAACATTGGGTTAGGGGTTCCTGGGGTACTCAGAGGGGAACCTCTGAGCTGCTGAGCCCTATGGACTCCTTCAGGTTGCCCATCTTTTGTGAACTGGTCCCTCAATGGCTCTGCACACAAGTGACCCTCCTTCCTCGCAATCACCTTCTGCCAAAGACACCAGCCTCTTTCTTTCCCCTCCTTCTCATAGCCTTCTCCCCCAGTCCTACTTTTGTGTCCTGCAGGAGGCAGTACTGAAAGCTCCTCAAGTACCCACCTCCCACCTTCTCCCATGATGCTAGGGAGCACTTCCTGGGCATCCACTGATGGTCCCTTGACCCACCTCTGACCTCCCTGTCCACCCATAACTGGTCAGTTTGGCCTCCAAACTTCTATCAACTTTCTTCACCTCTGCAGCCACCACTCTGGACAGCTATTAACAACCACCTCCTAGCTACACTCCCCATGCACCCCTGCCTTCACTGTCCTGCAATCTGCTATATCCCTGACAACTGTGGGCCAGCTTAGGGCCCAGCACTTTGCTTTTCTCACATGCCTGTGAGAGCTGGCTGGTGTCCACCAAAGCCTCTGCAGAGTCCTCACTGCCTTGTCTTCTCATTCACCAAGTCCCTCTGACTTGGTTCTGGCTGTTCCTCTGTGTCTAAGGGAGGCGGGGCAATCTCAGTGTTGCTTTGCCATGCGGCCTGAACCTACATGCACTCCTAGGGCTTTGATTCACAACAATTATTTCTTTGTATTCCCCTGGGCTTTGATTACATATATCTGTGCCTTTGGAAAATGTAAATGTTTGAGCAGCATGACCTTTAAGTCTTCTTCATCCTTAAAAATGTGACATCCTTCTTTATGACACTGGGACATGCGTCAAGTGAAGTGCCCTGTGGATTAAAAGCCCTAAGTATCTATTTTGCTTTCCCTACAATCTCTTCCCAGTCTGGAATGCCACAGATCTGGGCAACACTCTCCAATGCCAGGCTGGGACATGTGGGACATCAGTGGGGACAAGGGCAGCCTTCCAGGATTCAGGTATAGAAAGGCTATAGCATTCAGGTTGGGATGCCAAGAGCAGGTAAGATTTTGAGAAGGGTCCCACGGGACAACAGAGCTTAGCTACTGCTGGTGTCCATGGTGTGTCCACACATGGAAGGCTATGTCTGGAGTGGTCAGAGGAAACACACAGCACTATGTTCACTATGATCCTCCTTGGGCACAGTGCCACCTCTCCTTCATCAATGGGGCTATCCAGAAATCAGAGCAGTGAGAACAAGACTACACACCCAAGAGGCAAGGGTGTTAAAAACAAACAAACAAACAAACAAACACCCAAATGGTGAGGCACAGCCCTTTGGCCAGTGCGGGGCAATGGAGGCCTTGTAGGTGCTAGGGCTTCCAGCTGATGGTCAAGTTTTCTTTCTTAAGTTGGCTGGTATTCTGACATTTACTTCTTCTGGTTTATCATAACTCCTATTATTTATTTATTTTTTGGCACTAAGGATGGAACTAAGCAAGTGCTCTACCACTGAGCCATACCCCCAGTCCCACATCTTTTTTCTCCCCAAGGAAGTAACCTTCTCATTATCCTCCCAATGTACACATGGACTGGAGTATGGATATTGTCACTCCTGTGTGACTACACACACGACTGGGATACACCATGTCTGCTGTATCACTGTTACTGGCCTGGACAAGAGTGACACAATGACCTCCTGAAGCCTGTTTCCACAGGAGTGGACACCTTGTAGGTGTGTTATATGGAGACTGATGGGACTAAATGACAGCAAGCATGGAGCATGACATGGCCCAGCATCTTGTGCTTGCCTGTCCCTAAACGTCTCCTAGGCAGGAGCCAGGCGAGGGGCTCTCAAAGCCATGCTCTGCAGCTCTGGAAAAGTCTCCTAGATTTCTAGGCCTCTGTGACAGAGCACGTGCCCATCTGCATCCCAAAGGGGACCTGGGGCAGAAGGCAGCCTTAACTCCACACCTAGAAACCTGGCTGAAAGATAGAAATCTTCAGCTTCCTTCCCACTTTGAGGTGTCCCCCAAAGTGATCAGATACAGCAATATTTCCAGCTCTGGAGGGCATGCATTTGAATGGCCCTCATGACCCCTCCCAGGGAGTGCCCAGGCTAGCCCAGACAGGCAGCAGAGTTCATTTCTGTAGAAGTACTCCTTATTGATGCCCCTCTGCCAGCACAGTCATTGCAGTGCCCAGGCCAAGGACAGTGCGCAGTATACACAGGAGGGGCTGCAGTCCCTCACCCCCTGCCTCTCTCGAACTCAGCAGGAATAACCCAGGACTAACATAACATAACACGGGGCCTCCAGACACAGACCTTGTCCTTGTTAGGCAGAGACAGGAACACCAGAGCCTGCTGAGCTGCCCAGGAAAGGACCACTCTGCCTCTCCTCTGCACATTTGCTGAGCACCCAGTGATCAGAAATGCCTGGGGACAGCACTGGGCCCATGATGCCCGAGCACCCAGTGATCAGAAATGCCTGGGGACAGCACTGGGCCCATGATGCCCACACAGGTGCAAGGTTAGAGAGTCAGCCTATGTCTGTGAGCTTGCCAGTGGGGAAAGACCATGTGACAGTCACTAGTGAGAGGTTACTGGGTTTAGTACTGCATTTTAAGAATGGGAAAAACTAAACCTGTCATTCTCTCTTGAGTCTGCTTCTTTCTCGAGATCCTGGACATCTTCCAGCTGGAGAAGTTTGTTTTTCACACCACTCTTCTCTTTTTCCAATGCAATTTCGGCCTCTGTCTCCTCCAGGGCAGCAAGGCATTCCAGCCCAGAACCCTGTGGGTCAGGGAGCTTGGGGTGTGATAGTGAGGGCCCCCACCAGGCAGCATCTTGGCTGTGCTGGAGCCAGGTCTCCAGGGCATCGCCACCATCCCTGGGCATCCCTTCAAAGACCTGTCCATGACCACCCACAGGGGCTGGGACCCTGCTCAGGCTGTTGACTTGCTCCTCTAAAGTGGCTGGGCTGTGCCATGGCTCTAATGTTTGGGGCTGAGCCAACCAGGCATCCCCCTCTGTTGCCAACAAGGGCAGCTCCTGGGCGTCAGCCTGGCCCAAACTCATTGGGGCCCTGGCAGAAGGCACTGGCTCCTCTAGGATGGCTCTCTCGTTCCCATCACATGGCTGCATGTATAATCTCTTCTCCGAGGGAACAGATGCTACCTCCTCAGGACTGAGCAGATCCTGACAGTTCACTCTAGGGCTGAAGCTTTCCAAGGACTCTCTGGACACCAGGACAGGGGTTGGGCTTTGTGTGGTGTCCACACAGCAAGGCTGGCTGGGTAAATCCCTACATTCAACTTGCCCCTGGCCAGGCCTGTCTCCTGCCAGTTCCCTCATCTCTCCATCAGTATTCAGGTCCAGCTGGGCCAATGGCTGCTCCCCACCTAAAAACAGGGATGTGGGGTCATGTGCACTGTCCTGCTCATTGCCTGTCAGAGTGGTTCCATCCTTCAAGAGGGCCCTCAATGCCTCTGCCTCTTGGGCAAGCCCTTCCACTTGCTTCCTGGAGGTGTGCTCCAACTTCTCCTTTTCCAGGGCAAATGATCTGCAAATCTGTGCCTGTTCCTCACTCATCACCACCTGCAGTTTCATCTGCTGCTTCTGACAGCATGTAAGGATCTCCTTCTCCCTCTCTTTCTGCTGCTCTTTCTCCAGGTCCAGCTGTGCCACCAGCTCCCTCAGTCGCCACAGGTGTGACTGCAGCAGCTGGTCCTTCTCGCTCTGATGCTGCAGGGACAGCCTTTCACAGCAGGCAACATGCTGGGCTTCCAGCCATGACAGCTTCTGGCTCAGCTCATCTTCTGCCTCTTTCCTACAGAAATATAATGAATCACAAAAACTTAGGCTCTGACAGAGTGAACCCCAGGTCCTTCCTCTCAGGGAAGAAAAGGCCACCAGAACTCCTGTTCTAACTGCCTAACTCTCCTTCCTGGCTGCTTTTCTGTATCCTTCTTCATGTCCCTGTACCCAGGGCTTCCACCTCTGTGGATTAGGTTCTACACACAGAAGTCAGCATGGAAGGCACTCACCACATGTGATGGTTTAAATGAAAGGGGATTAAAATTATGTAGAAGTAAAATTCCATCCCCCAATCACACTGGCCACATTGCAAGTGCTCAGTAGTCAAGTGTGGCCAGCAGTCACCAAACTGGACAGGGGATGCGTGAATCCTCACATTGAGTGCTGGCGCTGAGTGTTAGTGAGATGGTTAAAATTCATCTGTACTCAAAACTTCCCTTGAAAAGCCCTTAAGCTGCTGGCCTGGAGCCTGTGGCACCTGCGATTATGATGTGGAAGTAAGTGGGGGCTGGACAGGAGCACCAAGCCCAGCAAGGCACACTGTGAACTCTGGCCAAGACAAGGTAGGAGCAAATGAAATGGGGCTACGTATGGCTCCATCTCTGTGCAGAAGTGTGAAGAGAAGCCCAGCTGAGTCGTAGAAGCAGCTCCCCAGGAATGAGGAGCCAGAGAACTCCAGAGCCCAAGATGGCTTGGGCAGGTGGGCTAGATGTTGAGGAGGAGAGTGGCTCTCTTGTGCTTGTCCCTCAGCCACCTCAAAGGAGGGTCTAAAAGGTTGAGTCCCTTATTCTTGGGTTTAAGAAAAGATAGTTTTTTGTGTACTTGTTTTACTTAGGCTAAGGCTTTATAAATGAAGGGAGTTTTGTGTGAATAAAGTTATCTGGTGGGGTCAAATAAAATAAAAGATAGTTAAAAACTCCAGGATAGCACATGACTTAAAAATTACTTCTTTATCCTCCAGGATAGTAGCAGTCAGTTCTTGTGAGTCCCCAGAGGCGTAGGTGGGTACATTGGCATCATCTTGGAGGGAGGAAGAGGAAATGCTGACTCTTTTTCATCACATCTCACATACTGAGGTAACACTAACTTCTTTCTTTCATTAACAGGAGAGTGCCTGCCACATCTATGTCAGGAATGATTTCCCCACAAAGGTCACTTGACCTCCTGCTCTCAGTGCAGTGATGGGCCATGTTCCTTAAATACCAACAGCTGAACGTTACCAGCCCCAGCACAACCCCCACCTGAGTCATCAGCTCAGTCCTGGCCAATGGGAGGTCCTGGTTCAGCTGGGGTGAGGTAAAGTGGTAGGAGGTGTCATCTTCTTGTGAGAGACAGTGCTCTCCATGGCCCTATATCCCAGTAACCAGCATGAGGTCTGCAATAACCAAGTACTGACTCCACCAAGATGGCTTCATGTGACAGAGGGGGCACATGGCATTTCTCAGTAACTGTCATCATTAACACACAAAGCACCACACTCAGGTTTTCTAAATAACCCTTTTTCCTTATTGGTACAAATACTTCAACCTTTTTAAGACTCTCACCAACCCCAAATAACTGTCTTTCCTATTCTCGGAGGCTTTTGATTTTTTCCCCCTATTCCACCATGTCCTGAAAAACCAGAATGTTATATTAAATGATGGAGAAAATGCTGCCCTTGACTACTAGGCAAGTCTGAGGCAGAAGGGAAAGAAGAGAGTTAAATTCTACCCAAAAAACTGCTCCATGTTCCAAATTCTGTTTAAAGGATATTCTTGCTTTAAAGTAAAAATACAACGATCTTCTCTTTCAGTCCTCATTCATCTACCCAGAGAAAACTCACCCTACTAGAAGACTTTGCAATCCTAAATAGCTTACCTAAATCTAATTTCAAACTTTGATTGTCAACAAGAAACCCTAGTTGTGAGCTCCCAAACACCAAGACAGACCTTATCTGCTGCAGCTGGTTCTGGTGCTGCAGGTGCAGTTCCTTTTCCAGTTGCTGGGCCAGGCTGCACAGAACCTGCACACAGCACTGTGCCAGCCCTGTCTGCCCAGGCTCAGGGCCGTGAGTTGCATCCTGCAGCTGCTCCTTCAGGCCCAGGATAACCTCTTGTGACTTAGTATACAATGCCTCCAGGTCTGCTTTCTGGCTTTCCAACGTGCAGACCTCAAGCTGATGTGCCTGCTCCATCTCCTTTCTCTCCTTCTGAAAGTTTCTCTTGATGGCTTCAATTTCCCTCTCATAGTAATTTACCTAAAGAGAGAAATATGAGCAACACGAGTCAGAAAGTTTGAAATATGACTTAACTAGTAAGACAACAGAAATGTGAAGCTACCAGGCACGAAGGCCTAGACCTGACTAGGTCCCAGGGTATGTGGAAGGAGACAGCAATACAAACGGTGGCAATAATCCCTGAGGACCCAGAGTGGCTATATGCAATATATAATGCACCAAGATTTCACAGTGACCCCCCAGAAGCAGGTCCAGCAGGTGGGGTCAGAAGGCTCAGGGTCAACCTAGGCAACTGGCCAGGTGACATGAAGAGGGCAGAGGGCATGACAGCTACTGAGAGATTTAGGCCTTCACAAGACCAGCACAAGACCAGCAGTGTGGCTCTTAACACCTTAGAATCTCTGACAGAGGAATACTATCCAGATACAGGTGCACAAGGCCAGGCTAGAAGCTTCCAATTAATCCATTCAGGGAGACCAAGGGCACAACTGCAGAACAGAGGTGACCTGTTTTGCTATTCAGACAGAGAACTGGACACTGTCCTTAAAACCCACTACTACCTAATGACAGAGCAGGAGATAAGTTCATTCAAGGGGACAGACTCAGCCTGAGAGGCCCTGCCCTTGGAGTTCCTATAGAGGGCAAATTAGGCTTAGAACAAAGCTTGTCCCTATGATTACTAATAGCGGGCAAGCAGGAAGGGCTGTCCATCACACAGCTGTCCTCAGCACATCCCCATGTGACACTGAGAGCAAAACAAATCTCTTCCTTTCCCCTGTGATTCATCATTATTACTATATTCCTCCACAGAGGGTCTGGAGAGTAGTATCAGTTTTATATATGCTTCCCTATAATCTTTCCTCCCTGAACTGGTTCATCACAAGGCAGACATAGGTGCCAGGGCAGCCGCGTGCGGTGACATTGGTTCAGCAAAGCAATAGCTGCCAGTTGCAGCTTATGATGTCATTGATCCCTTACCTTGGTCTCCAGCTGGATCCTGAGATCTTGGTAATGTTCCTTCACCTGCTCCATCATTATCTCTGTTTCTATACTCACTGGAGTAGAATCACCCACGAAAAAAATGCCTGTGAATGAGAGGACATTCTGTTTACTTAATGCCGAGGACGCCTCAGGTTCCCTTCCAAACCTTCCAATCTGACATCTGGATGACATCAGTCACCATCATCTCTTCCTCTCACCACCTTGAAGACAGCACCCCTTCCTTGTGCACCATCTGTGAGGAATGAGGTGCTGGCAGTAAGGGTTACACCATATTCTCAAAGTTAGTGCTCTGCAGAAATCAGCAGTCAGTTTTAACCAGAACACAGATTACTCCAGAGAACTGGGAGGCTCCCTGCAAGTTTCATCAAGCCCAATCCCCTCAGCTGAGAGTGTGGGAGCCTGAAGGTAGTCTCTGCACACAGGCAGGCAGGGGCCTCCTCTCAGAGGGGATTGTCCCATGCCCACCCCGCAGTTACCCTAAGCTGCCTTCCATATTCCAGGCTCTGCTACAAGGTTGCATATGACACCTCACTGGGTCCACCTTGGAAGCATCCATACAGGGCAGATGTATCCTCCTGAGGTCACAAGATCATCATAACCTTCATCATTTCTAACCAAATGGTAAAACTCTCCATCCTCCTTCACCACCTCTGGTCTCCAAGGTCATGTAAACATCCAGCCTTGGGGCTGCCCACATGCAGCAGTACCCGCCAGGGCCAGAATCCTACCTGCTGGGCCACGTCCAGGGACCCTCCATCCACGGGTGCCCAGGTCCTCTGAGGGGCTCTGCTGACTCTCAGGCTGCCGTGCCCGCAGGCCTTCCAGCTCAGCTTGCAGCTCATCATTGCAGTCCTGTAGATCCTGTGGGAGCAGAGCCAGACATCACCTCCAGCTGCTGCAGCCACTGAGCCCAGTAAGGATGAGCCCAGGACTAGTCCCATCTCTAGGGAGTATCCAATATGGGGAAAGCACATAGTGAGACCAGCAGTTATTGATTCTGGACTTCAAGCATGTTAGTTAGGCTAAGCAAAAACCAGTCATTCTCACACAAAAATGACTTTTGATCACTAGATGTACAGGAAGGGCTCAAGGGAAAAACTGGAGTGGATAATGAAGCAACTGTGGAAAATACAGAGAATCTCCACTTAAAACTACAGGTGCTTTGTTTTAAAATCATGTGGTACTGAAACACATATGTGAAACCATAACATTCTGAGTTATGTACTGGGATTCTTTCTTTAGCTGCTGAGGAATCTTCAAGGGATTTTGCAAATGCAGCCATTAAATACTAAAGAGGATGCCACTTGCTTTAGATCAAATGCCACAAGGCAGAAATGATGATAAGCAAGCAGACACCTGAGTGGGTGGAGAACACATGGGCACAGGAAATGGAAATGAGGGAGAGTCACCCTTCAGGCAGAGGAGGAAGCTTCAAAGGAAGGGTCTGCATTGGGGCTGGCATGTTTTGGGTCTGCACTTTAATGAAGTATGTCTGGATAAACAGGCCCAGGCACCTGCTTATTAAAGGGATAGGATGGGGAGTTTCCAACCCATTTTCCCAGATGGTTCCAAATCCTGCAAACTCTTCAGGAACATGGCGAGTGACTCTGGGGGCTGGGGGTCTCTGTCCCCAACCCTGGGTCACAGGCACGGCTGTGACTCTGTACCTGCCCTGTACCTGACCTAGAGAGCAGCAGAAATGAGGTCATGTGCCTTCTGAGGACAAGCTGCCAAATGGTATCTCTTGGAACACTCCCTTGGGGAAGGTGGCCATCATGCTGCAAGGAAGACCACACTAGATCAGATGATGAGCAATAGAAGTCCACAGGGCACACCCACAAGGCAGCAGCTGCCAGAGTTTTTCATTTCTAATTCTTTACAGCCTCTCCAGACAGTTCTCATTAAACAACCTAATCTTCCTGAAACCATTGCTGGAGGTCAGTGCCTTGGCCTGCCAACTGTATCATTGTCTCCCCTTGGAGCAAGTGCCTCTCTGTGGCAGCTGCAGGCCATCAGAGAGGAGGGGCAGGCTCAGGGCATCTTAAAGAAGTAAATTCATGGAGGGTCACTTGCATCTCACTCCAAATCCCCTGTGCAAGTATGCACTTTCCTCCCAAGGAGGGGGCAGCTCTGTCCTGGGGAAAGAGTAGGTTAGGAACAGAACAGGCACTCAATGGCTGCTAACTGGCCCTCCCCCTTGAGATACAGTAGCCTTATTGTTCATCTGGTCCTGGCTATCCACAATGGAGCTGCTTGCCATACAGGCTAATGAGCTCCTGAAGTATAAATAAGTAACAAACTTCAAAGAAAAAAAAGTGGGGGGTGTTATATAATATCTCAACAATTGTTTATGCACTAAAATAACATTTTTGATATATTGGATTAAACAAAATATATTATTTAAAATTAACAGCCCCTGTCTCTACATTCTTTTTAATGTGTTTTCTTAAAAACCTAAAACTACATGTGTGACTGGTACTGTATTTCCACTAGACAGTGCTGATCTAGAAGGTAGCATTTACAGAATTATTTCTGTTCAATGCCCTGCTGACTTTGTGGTTCTTTCTGCCACCCAAAATGGGTACTTGGAGAGCATAGAAATATTCCATAAATTTGGCAGTGCCAGAAAATGGAGGTTCTCTCAGATGAGGAAGGACAGGTCAGGAGTGGTTGGTCATGACTGCTGAAGGTGGTGTTCTGGGCACCATGAGTCTCCACAGGGGGAGAGAGGCTGGCATGAGTAGGAAGCCAGGACTCCTGTTGTCTCAGACAGTGCATGTTTATTTGGGGATGATTTAATGAAACTGAAGGCAACTTTGGGGTACTACTGCACCAACCAGGAAGTCAGACTTCAGTGACAAGCCCAGCAATCATGTTCTATAGCCCCAAGAATCTGCAGACTCTAAAACTTTGTAGCTTTCCTTGTCTGGTTAGTGGGGAGAAGGCAAGCTCATAAATGAAACCAGGAATGAGATGGGGTTCAACAGTAATACCAAGAAGCAGATTTCAGAAGTGTGGAGAGGAAGGCAGTGCTGGCAGGTTAACTGTGGGGATCAATCAGGTTGACTAAGTACATACATAGGGGCCTAACGCATTGTCCAGAAGATGGGAAAAACTGGGTATCTATTAGGGGCCGGTGTGGAAAAACTCAAAAAGAAAATCAAATTGAGGGTTTCTGACCAAGGACATGCTACTCTAAGTAGCAGCAAAGGCATGACACCACAGAGAATCTCTAAGAAGAATCTGATTAACATTTCATATTCCCCTTTAACAAGGGCAGCCCCACCATGAAAACCAAGACAGATAGTCGAAAGACAGAGGGAAAGCTAAAATGAAAGTGAAATAGAAAGGGAATTATGCATCAAGAGAAAGCAAGGCATCCTTGCTCACAAATATCCTTCGAGAAGTGACTTTGGGAAGAAGAGGAGATGCACAGTGAGGAGGGTGCATCTTTTGGAACCTGGAGACTGACCATAAAAGATGCCCTCAGTCAGCTAGAAGACACTCTTACTGGTCAAAGGTTGCACAACCTGAGCACCAAAATTACTAAGCACGTGAATGAATTAAAAGATCCTGGGGGGAAAAGGGAATTAATATGTCTACACCAAAGTCAGAGAGATAAATGGGCTTGACAAGACTGACAGATGTGGAATGGGTGCTAGAGTTGGAAAAAATAATTTTGCAACCATCATGGTAAAGACTGAACTGGGCAAGAACCACTAATGGATACTAAATTCAAGGACGTTTTGGATATATGCCTTGAAGTGTTTCCCTGCTGCTTAGTTACAAGGGAGAAAAAAAAATCATACATCAGGGTAATCAGATAACACTTCAACCAGGTGATCATTACCATCAGCAATGAGGGCCAGATGAACACAACATCTCCTAGTGTTCTAACCAAGAATGCACTGCCTCTGTTGAATCAAAAGGAAACACTAGCCGGGCTTGGTGGTTAGTGCCTGTAATACCAGCAGCTCAGGAGGCTGAGACAGGAGGACTGAGAGTTCAAAGCCAGTCTCAGAAAAAGTGAGGCACTAAGCAACTCAGTGAGACCCTGTCTCTAAATAAAATACAAAATAGGGCTGGGGATGTGGCTCAGTGGTCGAATGCCCCTGAGTTCAATCCCTACTACTGCCCCCTGCAAAAAAGAAAAAAAAAAAAGGAAACCCCAGGGATCACAGTTCACAAGAATTTATTACATATCTCAATTTAAGTGTAAAAGGAATTTGAAGGTTCCAAACACAAAGAAGTAAGTGTCTGGGGAGGTAAAAATGCTAATTACTCTGATTTGATCATTACACATTGTATTCACATACTGACTTTCTCACACTGTGCCCTCTAAATATGTTCAATTATATGTCAATTAAAAATTTTAAGAAGCAATACACAGGTGTACATTGCAATTTTTATATTTGTAACTTTGTATACATTTTTTAAATGCTCTAAATGTAAGTTAGAAATAGCCAAAAATATCCCAAAAATATGGAAAGGGGAGATTTTTAAACAGGCTAGCACTAAAATGTAAAATATCTCCAGCAATGTGTCAAAAAGTAGAATTTCAAGAACCAAAGATGACAAAAGTAGCAGAGTTAATTAAAGGGTTTATGTTTTTGAAAAATCCAGTGCACTCAAGGTAACTGATGGTTATTTCTAGGTTCCTAGTCTACTCGACAAGTTCAAGAGAAGGAGAAAGACCAAGCATGTGACTAAGATCTTGGCAGAAAGCTGTCCAGCATGCTCCACCTGCACAACTGCCCCCAACATAACCCAAATGAGTTCAGAAGGAGGGTGACACAGCTGACCACATACAGCATTTTCAAAAGACAGAATCAGTGCAGAGAAAAACCACAAGGCACCCAGGATTGGGGTCCGGAGTCAGAGACAAACCACAGCAGCAGATGCAGAGACCACTCAAAACCACAGGCCAGGCTCACCTTTATCCTCTGGTGTTGGCAAAGCAATATGCAGCAGGAACAAAGTAAGTTTGTACTTAAATTGGAGGGAAATCATTAAGAAATGAACTGATAATAGATCCCAATGTTTTATCTATTTTTCTGGAGACAGGGCACCCCAAATTAATTACCAACTTCATAATACGGATGTTTTCCCCACACTATCTGCTCCACTTTCAAATCACATAAAATTACTTCAGCGCCCTTAACAATGACCATTAACTGTATCCCCAGAAATAATTAGATTTTTAGTGTGAGTTGACTTGGAGCAAATCCTTATAGGTGACTTACATGTGGAAAGAATTAGAGAAAACTAAAACCAGATGTGTCTACTCCATTAGCACACAAGGTAACTAAGTACTTTGAACCTGGTAGAACCATTAACTTCAAACATAATCACATCTTCAGATAGTTAGAAATTAGTATTCGACTTGGAAATTTTTATTTTTATTATAGCAAATTTGCAGGAAAAATAAAAGAACAGTTAACTCATCTGTCTTACCTGTTTCTTATTTTTGTCAATAGGGATTATATGGAGGATTTTTTTGGTGGGTGTAGTGGGGCTGGGGATTGGACCCAGGCCCTCATTTATGCTCAGTACACACTACCACTGAGCTACATTCCAGACACCCTTTTAAATGGCTAATAATATGAGGATGTGTCTTACTTATTCTTGTTCAATTGGTAATGTTGTCGATGTAGGTGTTTATGTCTACAGTCATCTACTTCCATGTTCTTGTCTTTCTTTCATTTTTTTTATTTTTATTTTTTGTACCAGGAATTGAACCCAGGGGTGCTTAACCACTGAGCCACATTCCCAGCCACCTCACCCCATGCCCCCTTTTTTTCTTGAGACAGGGTTTGTTATTTTGCTTAAGGGCCTCGCTATCTAGATAGATAGATAGATAGATAGATAGACAGATAAATTAATTAATTAATTAATTAATTCTGGTTTGTTTCCTATAATGAAATTTCCTTTTTCATGTTTTTACTTTGGCACCAGGGATTGAACTCAGAAGCACTTCACCACTGAGCCACATCCCAGTCCCTTTTTTATTTTTTTATTTAGAGACAGAGGATTGCTAAGTTCCTTAGGGCCTTGCTAAGCTGCTGAGGCTGGTTTGAACCTGTGATCCTTCTGCCTTAGCCTCCTGAGCCGCTGGAATTATAGGCGGGTGCCACTGTACGAAGTGTCCTATAATGAAATTTCTTCAAGAGCATTGATCCTGAAAGTAGACCCTTCCATTTCAGAAACTTGACTGGTCCCTGGAATACACTCGGCATGACTCAACAATGCCTGTGTGGGGCTGAGCAGCCTCCATCAGAAGCTCTGCCTAGAGAACATGCTCCTACCATCCCTTGCTGGTCCACTTCACACGTGAAGACCAAGAGTGCTGTTCGCCCAGGAGGGGAGAGGGATGAGGGCTACACACTGACAGAGCTCTGAGCTAGGGAGACCTTGACAGCCTCCAGGACAGGTCCATTTCACAGGCACCCCTTCCTGCTACTGCTGCAGAGTGGGTTGGGGGTAGGGTAGGGGTGCATGAGGGTTGTAGCACCAACGACAAAAGTGAGGGCTCCAGTCCCAGATGCTGCAGGACACACGGCTTTTCAGATGGCTAGGTGGGCTGGGTGGGGCACATACCCGGCACTTGAGCTCATATTCCTTCAGGATTACTGCAAACTGCTCCTCCTGGGCCAGGAGCTCTGTGCTCTGCGGCTCCAGCTGCAAGTGAGGAGGACAAGCAATCAGGAGAGACCCTCAGGCCAGGGGCAGCTGCTTCTCCAGCCCTGACTGAGAGCCTAGCAAGCTTCCTCCCTGGTAGGCTGTGCACCTCCAGGTGCAGCTACTCTGACCTTCTTCCTCTTCATCCATGCCCCTGGGTAGTCCCTCTTCTCCTCAGAGGATGAGGAGAGCCCCATGGGAACCTTGAGGTGGCACAGAGCTCTAACCATTCTCCTTGTCCCTGACTCTGGGAATGGGTATCTGAGGCCCATGAAGATGATACCCCCCACTGTCACGAAGAGGCACAACACAGAGGTAAGGTAGCCATGCTAATTTTTTCTCTGTTCTAGAATTTCAGTAGAAAAACAATTCAGTCAAATATGTATTCTTTTTCAAGATACACACAGCTTTTACCCATTACCACAGGCTCCCCTTTGAAGACAGAATCAGCAGAAAGGCTTGCCTTGTCTTTCAGCACAAACTCCAGGTCATTCTGCAGCTTCAGGACTAGCTTCTCTGAATCTGAAAGCTTTTCCACCACTTCCATGATCTCCTTCTGTAATCGGCTGTTTTCCTATAAGACACAGGCTAGTGTTGACCAGGCTCAGGAACTGAAGGAGGATGTTGGCAGGTCACCTCTCCTTAAGTAGGAGGCTTCTACCAACAGCATTTGGAATCAGGGAACAAACCTTTGAAGGCAGGGTGTCTATGTACCCACTGCCTCTGCACTGAACAGGTGGAGCTTTACCAAGATGGCTCAGTCTCCCAGGGACATACCTCAGGCCTCACCAATGATCACTGCTTCCTGATTGTCTATACTTCTCTGAGATAAAAGAGTGCCAGCCACCAGATGCTCAGAAAGGTCAAGGGTAATACAAGAAAAGGGTGAATGCATCAACCCCACCCCCACCCCAGAACTGGGGATTGAGCCCAGGGGTACTCTATCACTGAACAATGCCCAATCCTTTTTATTTTTTGAGAGAAGGTCTCACCAAGTTACTGAGGTTTGCCTCAAATTTGAGATTCTCCTGCCTCAATCTCCTAAATTGCTAGGATTATAGGTATATGCCTCTGTGCCTGGCCTGAGCTGTTTCCTAAATGATGGATTTGAAATTGCATAAATAGGGCTCAGAGGTCTACCAGGAAAGAAGGATGAGATCTGCAGACATGGAGGACTGTACTGAGAAGGGTCAAGAGACATGATTCCACAGACAAAGTTGGTCAGTGATTTAGGTTGTACCCAGTATCTTCTCTCAGAGATAGACTGCCAGGAGGCAGGGCAGATGCGGAAGGCTCCACTGGGCTCCAAGTTAGGAAGGGAGGAGAAACAGCACAGTAGGGACCAGGCACACAGATGAGTGCCTCTAAGATCCAGCTGCCTGTCCTGCAGCCTGGAACCTCACTGAAGACAAACACAGGGGGAGTGTAAGGCATGGGACACTCACCAAAGCCATGTCTGCTCCAGGCCACAAACCTGGCAGGCTATATGCTCCAAGATTCTGGGGATACCACCATGCTGGCTGTGGTGCTGGCACTCTTTGATCTCAGGTTACCTGACCTTGAGCAAAGAATGGGAGCTAGAGGGAGCCAAATGGGGCTCCTCACAAAGCTGAAGTGTTCTCCTTTGGCTGAGAATGTAACATCACCCTGCTCTGCCAACCATTTCTTTCTTCATAGTGTGCCCCAGGGATGCACCCCACCTACCTTTAGGGCCAGGGTGAGCTTCTCGTGGAGGCTGGCCTCCTCAGCACGCAGGCGGCCCACATCCTGTTCCAGCGCAGCCCTCTGCCTGCAGGCCTGCTCCCAGATCAGCTCCCGCTCCATCTCCACCTCCGAGCGCAGGAGACTCAGCCTTTCCCTGTACCCCTCCTCCAGGTTTCTGTAACAGAGCATGCACTCTATGTTGGGGCTCTTTGGGGTAAAACCTGCCTCCCAGGGTCCCATTTCTTCTTGGAAGTCCAACTGCCCCTAGCACTTGGCCAGCCATCTTGAACCCTGTCATCCTGCTTGGCAGATGGGGTTGCCTTTTGGCACATGAGCTGCTCATGCAGGCCTGGAGGTGGGTGCTCATCAGAGAAGAGTGCTGCTGGGTCACATGGTGAATGCCAGCACCTTGCCCTTGGAGTCCTGGGGTGAGTAAGTGGGCAGAGCTCTTTGGGGTATGCCACACATTGATGCACAGCTTTTCCACCCACCAAACCTGCACTGGACAGCAATGAACCACACTGCTCTGCAGCGCCCTTTGACAAGGCCTCTGGCTCCAGGTGTGAAAGTCAGCCTCCCTCCACCAGAAACAGGCCTTTTGGAAACAGGCAGCATGAAACCTACGGACAGTGAATTCTCAAGAGGGTATTCCCAAAAGGAAGATGTAGGGAGGTTTTTTTCCCCTCAAAATTTCCATTCATCTTTTGCAACAACCATTTCCATCAAATCCTAGTATTATCACTAAAACAGTCTGACATATTTCTCAAACCAAGTCCATTTAGACTTGCAGATGAGAGAGACTCTAACTTCAGAAGGTCTGACAGTGTCCAGGACTGAGTATAAGAGAAGTCTGGGACATCCTCCAGGTGACAGAACCCAGGCTTTTAATCTTGACTCAGAACTTTGAAGGAATACCCAAAGGGCGAGAAGATAGAGGAAAGGCATCTGTTTCTTAGGAAAAAACATTATGACAAAGATGACTAACACTTCACAATATTTTGGCTAGTTCTAAAACTACTATTTTTACAACATACAATATTTGATCCGATCACCCCACTCTTTAGAAACCTTTAAAATACACAACAAAAAGAAAATGGCTAAATAAAAGATGGCAGACCCGCATAATGGGATGCTCTGCAGCCATCGGAAAAGTATATATAAGATATTATCTTATAAATTATTATGAGCATAGAAAAAAGAAGTGAAGGACATTGAAAAGAGTGATCTTTTCGAGGAAGTAGGATTTCTGGTGTTATTTTTCTTTTTATTTGTATTTTCTAAATTTTCTACAATGAATATATGTCACTTACTACATACATATTAGGAAAAACCTAACTCACCCCTAAAAGTTACCCACAGGAACCTACTAGTAATTTCCCCACTGCTCACTGAACGAGATCCAACAGCCCACAAAGTTCTCTGGGCCTTGGCTCAGCATCTCTTCATGTGTCCCTCAACCAGATTTAGAGAGACCCCCTTAGAGTTTATGATCCTAATTCCTAGGAAAGACATCAACAAGTTCTTTCCAGGTGGTCGTTAGATAATCAAGCCTCACACAACCCAACTAGAGTACATTAACTCTTGGTTACTCAAGGGGATGATCTAAAAATCAATTTACTTTTAGATTGCTGAATGTATCTGTTTAAAAAGGAGTCTTCTTTGCTGGGTATAGTGGCACACACCTGTAATCCCAGCAACCTGAAGGCTCAGGCAAGAGGATCACAAGTTTGAGGCCATCCTCAACAAATTAGCAAGACTCAAGTGACTTAATGAGACTTAATTTGTTTCAAAATAAAAAATAAAAAGGGCTGGGGATGTGGCTCAGAGGTTAAGTGCTCTGGATTCAATCCCCAGTACCAAAAAATAAAAGTCATGAAGCAAATTGATAACCATTGTTGAAAGAGACATTAGGAGAATGGGGGTGAGTGGGTTATCAAGACAGGAAATGACTTTCCAGTAACCTACCTATTGGCCTCTCTCAGTAAACTTTCAATCCTTTTTTTGTTATGTTTTGTTTTTTTTCCTTTATGGTGCTGGGGATAGAAACCAGGGCCTTGTGCATACTAGGCAAGTGCTCTACATCTGAGTTATACTCTTGACCCTTTTCATTTCTATTTTTAACAACAATTTCACTCTGCGGAAACCCAGACCAACTTCACAAGCAGTTCTGGGAAGGCAGGGAACTATGGAGAATAGCTTAGGGGGGCAAAGATAAGCACCTTGTCAAGACAAGAGTAGCCTTCGCCATGAGGATTTCCCAACTTGGCTATCAGGAATTCATGTAGCCAGAATGTACACACAAAAGCTGGGCTGGCCTCTTCAGACACACCATTTGAATAGAGATTGTCAACTGCTGATGGGAGCAGAAACATCACTGACTCACTTCTTTTTTTTAATTTTTTTTATTTGTTCTAATTAGTTATACATGAAAGCAGAACGCTTTTCAATTCATTGTACACAAATGGAGCACAACTTCTCTTCTCTGGTTGTATGATACAGAGTAATACTGTTTGTGCAATCATACATGTACATAGGGTAATAATGTCCATCTCATTCCATTGTCCTTCCCACCTCTGCAGCCCTTCCCTTCCCTCCCTCCCCTCTGCCCATTCCAAAGTTCCTCCATTCTTCCCTTGCTACCCATCCCCATTATGGCTCAGCATCTGCATATCAGAGAAAACATTTGGCCTTTGATTTTTGGGGATTGGTTTATTTCATTTAGCATGATATTCTCCAACTCCATTCATTTATCTGCAAATTTCATAATTTAATTCTTCTTTAAGGCTGAGGAATATTCCATTGTGTACATATACACATTTTCTTTATCCATTCATCTGTTGAAAGGCATCTAGGTTGATTCCATAGTTTAGCTATTGTGAATTAAGCTGCTATAAATATTGGTGTGGCTGCATCACTGCAGTATGCTGGTTTTAAGTCCTTTGGGTATATACTGAGGAGTGGGATAGCTGGGTCAAATGGTGGGTCCTTCCCAAGTTTTCTAAGGAATCTCCATACTGCTTTCCAGAGTGGTTCCACCAATTTGCAGTCCCACCAGAAATGTATGAGTGTACATTTTCCCTACATCCTTGCCAACATGATTGTTGCTTGTATTCTTGATAACTGCCATACTGACTGGAGCAATGAAATCTTAGAGTAGTTTTGATTTGCATTTCTCTAATTGTAAGAGATGATGAACATTTTTTCATATATTTGTTGATTGATTATACATCCTTAGTGAAGTGTCTGTTAGTTCCTTAGCCTATTTATTAATTGGGTTATTTGCTTTTTGGGTGTTAAGTTTTTTGAGTTCTTTATATATCCTGGAGATTAGTGCTTTATCTGATGTGTGTGTGGTAGATATTTTCACTGAGTCACTTAAACACTGCAATGGCAGGGGGCTCGAGATGGTGACCCTGGCCCACCTCAACCACAGGAAGGTCAAGTGCCCTGACTATGTTACTTGGTAGGCCTCCCACATCTGGGCTTTTTGGCTTACCCAGATACCTCTTTATGGTGAGGTCGTGTATACTCATTATCTCAGGACTAGTTGGAAACACTTTTAACATTTGGTGAAAGGACACTTAATTTTTAGCTTCCCGGAAAACTACCACACTCCTGAAAGGGCCTTTGATTTGGCAGCTGATGGAAGCAAGTGTGTAGCTATCCTGGCTCACACACTTACACACACACCCATGTGCTCATGTACTTGTTCTTTCACAAACACATCTACACAGTCACTCTCTCACATACACAGTCCCACTGCTACAGTGCCATCTCTTGCACATTCTTCCTGACACCATGTGAAGGCAAGTGTGGGCCTTGGCCTACTGTGTTGGCCTTCCCCAGCCACTGTGGATAGGAAGGGGACATGGTAAGCACAGGTGGACGCAGCAAGGAGTCTCTCTTGCCCAGAGCCTACCCATGTGAATTGTCACATGTGGGAAGGTGGCTGCTGTAGGAAGCGCAGCAGAGACCTGCTTCCACCCAGCACAGATCTCAGAGACCTAAGTACACAGGTTGTGGAGAAGAACTAACTAAGGACCATGGCTGACCCAGGGCAAAGTGACCAAACTCTTGCCTGCTCAATGCTCCTTTCACTTAAGATCCCATTTTCCTGTACTCGCAAATTAAGTAAGTTGTCTTAAAAATAGTGAAGCCAGGCACAGTGGTACACACTTGCAATCCCAGCAGTTTGGGAGGCTGAGGCAGGAAGATTGCAGGTTCAAAGTCAGCCTCAGTAACTTAGCAAGGCTCTAAGCAACTTAGCAAGTCCCTGTCTCAAAATAAAAAATAAAGAAAGGCTGGAGATGTGGCTCAGTGGTTAAGTGTCCCTGGGTTCAATCCCTGATATCAAAACAAAAAACTAGTGTAAGAACAGGAGAGAGAAGACCTAGGTTTCAGTTTAATGCATCCACACATGATTGTGGGCAAGTTATTGAACTGCTTCAACTCTCAGTTTCTTTGGCTGAAAATGGAATTAAAAGGGCCTATTTTGGTTGCAGAGGCTCTCAGGTGAGGTACCATCTACATAGACAGGAGCACTCATATACAGCAGTTTCAAGGCCAGAAAAGTCTTCATGGGAGCCTGAGACCATGTCTCCTCAACTTCTGGGCCTCAGGCTGCACAGCTAAAGTGCCAGGGTGTCTTTGGCAAAGAAAGAATGGGCTTTTACTATAAACCCAAGGTTTAGTCAGATACAAAGTGCCATGAGGCAGGTATTGGCTGCTGGGTGTCCTATTCACTGGAAACAGTCTGCAGTCTCTATGGCAGCCCAGGCTGGCTGTCCATAACAAGAGAAGTGCTATCCACAACTTCTCTGGCTCCTCCCAACCAACTCCCTGCTCAACTCTCTTCCCTACAAGTCACAATGGCGCCAAGAGTCTCCTTGTTGGCTGGGTGCATGCTCCAAGGTGCACATGAGACAAACAGGGAAGGGTAAAAATTCCTATGAAATCTCTTTAACTGCCCATCAGAGCTGTGTCAGATGCTTTCTGTCTATCTTGAATGACACCCACAGTGTGGGGACTGCTGTGAAAAAATGTCACTTTCAAATGCCACAAATACAGATGACAGGGGAAGACAGGTATTTGGAGTGATCAAGACACCCCTGCCATCTTTCTCTTCCTCCCCCTTTCCTTACATGGGGGAGGTGCATGGCCTTGCCCTGCTAGGGGCCACATGGTGGCAAGCACTGTACTCTGTGCTGGCTCCACCCACTGCTCACTAAGAGTCCTACAGGAAGTACAGGGAAACCTCTTCCCTGCCACAGCCTGGGAAATCCTCATGGGCAGTATTTCCTCAAATGTTCTAGCGTATAAACCAGAGAGGGGACTTTGTGTCCTTTTCCCTGGTCTATCCGGCTGCCAGCTCCACATACTGAAACCACACCAGGGCTTGGCTCAGCACACTGGAGTTGTAACATGTGAGTCAGGCCTTGGTCCCTGGGCTCCTACCTGCTGAGCCAATCAGAGGCCATTCACCAGCCCCTCTCAAAGCATTTACCATCTCTCAGTCAACAGGCACACATCCAGGTGATGAGCCTTCTCAGCTTTTAAAAGGCAGACCCTGAAGTACGTGAGGGCAGAGCCAGGAGTTTTCCCCACAGCCCATGGGCACACACAGCTGACACCAAGGCACTTTGCATCCACATTATAAAGACTGGGACTGCATTTTTAGATGCACCTTCTCCTCTCAGAAAGGACATCCCCAAAGCTGTCTTCCGGCTCAGGTGAAACTCATGGTCTGAGCTCTGCATCACACACAACTGTGGCCTCAGCAGCCCTGTGTTAACCCCTGCTCTTGGCCAGGGATCAGGAGAGGTCCCCAGGTGAAGAGCTGCTACCATAGCTGCCCAAAAGCCACTGCTCTGGGCCCAGAACCTACTTGATTTTTTTCTCTGTCAGCTGCTCCAGGGCACAGTGGCAGTCATCCATCTCTTTTACAAACTCCAGGTTCCTCTTCTCAGCTCTCTCTAGGTCCTGTCTTGCCTTATCTCGCTCCCGCACCAGTTGCTCCACTTGTCCTCTGCCACAGGAAGGAGACAGGTCAGATGGAGTCCCCACCATAGACCTGACATGCCCCACCTGGGCCACTCTGGGTCCCATGAATCCCATGTCTGTGTATATAATAAAAACAGATGCATTAACAGGACCATGTATGGACCAGCACATGCTGACCTCAATGCCCCCACAACTACCTCCTAGTGTGTTTTCTACAGCTGCTATGTTCATTTGAGAGAGATAGACAGACAGACAGACTGAGACACCCCCCCCCCCCAAAATACTTGGCAAGTAAAGTTTCTAGAAGGCTTTTGACCCAGGAAGTTTGCACCTAGAGCTCCTGCAGTGTGCCACATATCCAGATGAGCTCAGGATGCAAGAGGATTTATCTGTGGGCCCTTTGTCTCCAGCTAGGCCAAGAGCCCTTGGATCCCAGATACCTAATCTGCAATAGATGCATAAAAGGAAGGAAAATCAGCCACCATTAGCTCTGCTGGTCACAGTCCTGCACTGCTGCCTGACATCTGAGCAAGTATAGGTGAGTCTCTTGGAGAAAAAGGTGACTTGTGTATATGATCTTGGCTCTGGTCACCTCACAGTTTCAACCCAAACCCTGGTCCCTGATGGGTTCTTACTGGTGGTAGCTTAGCTCCTGACGGTAGCAGGCCAGGGCTGCCTGCTGGACAACACCATCAACTGTCAGGAGTTCATTGTCGAGGGCCCACGTCAACTCCAAAAGGTTCACCTTCTCATCCATGCTGAAGTCCAGGCTCTGGAAGTAGCAAGCCCCAGTGGGCACAAGAGGATGAGGGGCTTCTCCAAACATACTTCCTTGCTTTTCCTAAGGACAGTCCAGGGGCCCAGATCCATAATGTCTATTGTAGCTAGTACCGTTCTCTCTTCTGACTATAAAAGTCTCCCGTGGGGGGGCGTGCCTATTCAGCCCCAAGTAACTCTAGAGGCTGCCCCTCTTCCTTATCTTGAGGTGTCCCCCATGGTATTCCTCTAATCATGAGGCTGCCTGTCCCTGTCAACACTGTTCTTGGCCATCCCTGACATGTCCTCAGGGGTGGGTGCTACCCAGGCTGGACAGACCCCCCCCCCCCCCCCCCCCCCCCGCCATCTAGACAAAGTTTGAGGTGAGGAAAGGGCACAAAGTGGAGAATAAGGAGGCAGGGTCCTTTATCCCTCTGAAACCAACTGTTTTTAAGTCCAGAATAAGACTGAGAAAGCCCCACACGAGGAGGCCTGCCCAGCAGCCAACAAAGCAAGAGAGGAGAGACAAGGGGGGACCCAATACCACCACTTAACTCAGATGGTGCCACACCTGAAGTCCATTTCCCTGGTGCCCACTCAGGCCCCTAAGTTCTCCACATGACTAAGTCATTTGCATTGGGGTTTTGCCATTTCAAACTAGGAGGATCCTGATTCATCTATCTCTATGAAATACATATAAGGATGGATGATTCTGTCAGTAGTATGATCTATTAACCTGGGGAGCCACAGCCATGTGCATCCCAGAGAGAGTCTGTTTCCCCTCAGAATTTGGAAAAATAAAGTTAAAGAATAGAACAATTTATGTCATGTGTATCTTACAATAACACAAAAAGAACAGAATACTCTTGGTTCAACTGGCCAGTAACTAATGTTCTACCAAAATTGTTTTTTCATCATCAAGTATTCCTGACTTCTGCTTCCTACTATGACTTCTAAAAAGTTATGAAGTCACACAAGAATACAGAGACAGGCACCACATCAGAATCTATGGGAGAAGGTGTTGTGACATGCCCAGTTCCCCTGGGGGATCAGGGTTGCTCCTAGAAATGAAGACTGGAATTTCACAGCTGCCCACTTTCTAGCATCTCGGGATAAGAAAGGGGGAGCACATGGAGCAGCAGGACACTAAGGCTGCTATGCCACACCCTTCTCTGCAAGGGTATCACCAGAAGGGGTATGGGGAAGTGACAGAAACCTGCCACAGCTGCAGCTGCCTGACCCAGGAGCAGGAGTCATCAGAAACCACAGTGGCTTGTGTGGGAGCCAGCCTCCAAAAGAGCCCATGGCTCCTGGCTTTTGAGTGCTCCCTTTCCACTCAAAACAGAATTGACCAGTGTAACCAACAGAATACTAAGGAAGCAATAGCATGTAACATGCAGGCCTAAGTCACCAGACATGTGGCTGTCTCCTTGCTCTGACCACTCATTCTGCAACAGCCCCCTGCCATGTTGTAAAGGCACTTAAGCAGCCCTAGTAAGGGGCCCACATGGCAAGGGACAAAGGCCTGTGGTGAGCATCAACCTGTCACTTGTGTGAATGCACCATTCTGGAAGTGATCCCCAGCCCCAGGTGGGCCTGTGGAAGACTGTGGCACTGGCTGACATCGGACTACAACCTCACAAAGGGTTGGGACCATCCTGCTCAGCTAACACCAAATACCTTACCCACAGAAACTGTATGAGGTAAGAAATGGTACATGTGTTGTAGGGTATGATTCAGTGATAATCTGCTGAGTGAGAGAGAACTAACCCAGGGTCGTCTCTCAGAGCAGCACCAGGAAGAACATCCTCATTACAGGCCCTAATGCGGACATAGGTAAGAAGTGCAATGGCACTGGCTGGACACCTGGAGGAGGCAGGTGTGTGATACCTGGAGATGTGTAAGTCAAGGGCTCTCTCTGCCAGTGCTTCCCTCCCAGGAGAAAGATCTCTCAGGTGCTCACTGTTCTTTAAAGGGTCAGAGACCTGTGCTGCTACTGGCAGCTCCACCGAGAAGCAGTTTTTAGGAACCTCATGTGGCAGAAAGGGCCCAGATGTGGAGTGACAGATGTCTCAATGACATTCTACCCATCCTGAGTTCCAGGCAAGCTACTAACTCTGTCTGGGCACAAGTCACACCACCGTCAAGTACACATAGGAGCACCTTCAGGACTAATGTGAGGATTCAATAAGGTCACACACTTGACAGGTACTTGCTTCGTATCTAGGTGCTGAGAGATATTCATTCAACATTGTTGCTATCTCAATAAAATAAAACCAAAACCTGAAAGCAATTGGTAAATTACAAAAGAAATGAGAACACCATCTGATAAAAAGAAAGCAATAGCCAGGCGTGGTGGTGCACACCTATAATCCCAGTGGCTTGAGAGACTGAGGCAGGAGGATTGCAGGTTCAAAGCCAGCCTCAGCAGCTTACCAAGCCCCTAAGCAACTTAGCAAGAGCCTGTCTCAAAAATTTAAAAAAAAAAAAAAAATTAACATTAAAAATGGTGTGTGGTGGGGGGCAAGCTGGGGAAGTGGCTCAGTGGTTAAGCACCCCTGGGTTCAGTCCCTGGTACCAAAACAAACAAAAACCAATAAGGGTAAGTTCTGAAATAATGGAGAAGGCAAGACAAAGCCTCATCACTGACCAGACCAGGATGCCTCCCCTTGCACCAAGGAAATACCAGCAGAGCATCTCTGCTCCCTGTCCTCCCTGAATGAAATTATTGATAATCCCAACTTAGCCTCTGATTTTCAGAACAATCATGAGGGCATCTGTCCAGGCATGGCTTTGCCATTCTTACAGGGATACTTACAGAGATGGCAAAGGCTAAGTTCAGGCTTCAGAGGGTCTCCACCCAGAGGCAGGTAGACTGAAGGGCTTTTTTTGGACTCCATTATGCTCTGTTAGTTTGCACTAACAGAGATGCTTTTGGAAACAACATGACAGAGTCTATGAAAAGTTAAAAAGTGTAATTTCAGGAATACCACACAAAAAATTCCAGAATAGGAGCATGAGAATATTTTTATAAATGTTGATATTTCTAATAGGAAAAAATCTGGAAACAACTTACACTGTCTGAAGAGTGGACACATAAATTAGCCAGATACATGGTATAATATCAATTGTGAAAAAACGTCTAAAGTAGAATGTATACGTATGTGCCAGGAAAAAAACTACAGAATACCCACCAAGCTGTCAGTTGTTGTCCCTGACTTGGACCTTCAGAAATGGAAACAAACCAGGGGCAGACTTACTTTCTTATTTTATAGATTTCTGTATATATGAGAATTCTTTTAAATAGTATTGGGGATTGAGCTCAGGGTCCCTCTGCCATTGAGCTACATCCCCAGTTCTTTTTTAAATTTTTATTTTGATACAGGGTCTTGCTAATTTGCTAAGGTTGGCCCCAAACTTGCAATCCACCTATTTCAGCCTCCTGAATAGCTGGGATTATAGATATGCTCACAGCGCACCAGCCAGTAGACAACTTTTTTAATAACAGAAAGTGAAATTTGGAAATGAAAATAATAAATCTAGCTCATGGCACTTCCCCAGGGCAGTCTTTCCCTCTCCCATCTGTTCCCTGTGAACTTCTAATTCTGCAAATCCAATCCAGGGCAGAGCTCTCTCTAAATCCTGAGGGCTGGCCTCAGAAGGAAGCTTCCTGGGTGCCCTAAAGAACAGGAGGAGGTTGGTAAAGAATGGGCCTCTCACTTTCAACCCCTAGTGGGGAAGGGTGTGTGGGGAGTGGGCACTACTGCAGGGGACTCTGAGTAATTCTGGTTCCCTATGGACTCTTCAGGAACACTAGTGACAGTGACACCCATTAGACCTCTTCACTAATTTGTAGCACTTCCTTCCTTTGTGTGGCAAGGGGGAAAGTATGTAAACATAGGAACTTAACTTCAAATGCACTTTTTCAGACCCTTGTTTTCTCTGTATTTTATGTATTATCTTTCAAAATGTAAATTTCCTATATTATAATAGCAGAAATTGAAGGAAAAGATGCTTCCTCTAAGATTTCCCTATATGAGATTTTCTGCATAGAGCACATGTCCTGCCCTGTCCCTGGCATGGGGTGCTTTTTCCATCTTTCTCTGTGTAAACCTGCCCCCGACCCAGCCCGACTGCCCCCTGGATGCCACCCACCAGGGCAGCTGTGAATGGTCAGTTCCAAACCTGCAAGATCTCCCTGCCATTCTGAATCCCCTCCTGTGCCCACGTGGCGATGACCTGCTCGGGAAAGGCAAAGCCACTACCATCGTCAACACTGGAGAAGAAGCGCAGGCCTGAGCACACAGACACAAGGGATGAGGTGGTGGGGGTAGTGTGGCAGCCATTCTCCTCTGGGACCTGCACAATGGAAAAGGAAGATGCCCTGAGCACATGGGTGACTGAAACCAGAGCATCAACATATTTTAAAGGCTTCCTCCCCTCACCAGCCTGTGCTCAGCACACTGCCTTCTCATGTAGGTGTAAAACAAGAACAACTCAGGTTATCATTAGCTCCATTTCCTAGTCCAAAGAGGCAGGGTACATCATAGGATATGTCCAAAATCACATGGATCTTCAGGGAACAGAGCAGGGACCTGTGCCCAGGGACCCTGACCCCTGACCCCATGTTCTCTCAAGGACCCCCAGGTACCTGCTCTGGTAACTGTCCTCATACCTGGGTGGCCTGACCATCAGTCCTGGCCAGCACATGATTTAACAGAAAGACCATGAAGGGGTTTTGACACTTCTCTCAGGCAGTGACAGTGTGTACCTGGCCTTACAAAGGAAGAGTCTGGGAAGGTATATGCCATACCAGGTAAATCCACTTTAAGAAAACAAATGAAAGGCCCGAAAAA
Organism: Glaucomys volans; assembly: GCA_020662805.1. Taxonomy (NCBI): domain Eukaryota; kingdom Metazoa; phylum Chordata; class Mammalia; order Rodentia; family Sciuridae; genus Glaucomys; species Glaucomys volans. Next base: position 203,143 of record JAJEJO010001850.1, on the reverse strand, counting down.
GAAAGAAGAAATGGCCCAAGAAGAATCTCACATTTCCTTACAACTCAGAAGCCCACACTCATGGTTGAGCACTGTTGGTGAGTTTTATGAAGAAGGCAAAATCTCTCAGCCAGAAAGATGCCTCGGAGAGACTTCAGTAGTACAAGAACTCAGAGGGCAAGAATGATTTCCATGTTGTTTTCTGTCCCAGGCAGGGTCCTTCCAATAAGCCTCTGCTGTCTGGGACCACAGGACTGGGGATAGCAGCACTCCCTGAATAGCAGGGACCTCTGCTCGCCGGATCCCTCCACACCCAGGAATATCTTTTTCCTGCCCTGCATGGTACCTGTGGTGGCCTTGGTGGATGTCTGTATACAGTGGATGTATGTGTATGCAACACATGTATACATTAGATGCACAAATACAGTGGATATGGATGTGTGTAGTGAGTATATATGAACAGTGAAGTGTGTGGGTTTGCACCGTGAGTGTATACATACACACATGCAGTGTGCACATACACAGTAGGCATGTGTGTATGCAGCTGTGCATGGGCCTTGTGTATGCAAAGTATGGGGCAATAAGGGAAGATGACCCCGTGTCTGCAGTGCCCAGGAGAACAGAAGCAGCTCACCAAGGATAGGAAGTGAGGTGAGCCATGTACACCGGGAGGAGCTGCAGCCTCTAGCACATTTGTAACTGCAGAACCTTGGCAGGTTAGGCTACTAGGTAAGGAGCCCACTGATGGAAAACTTGGAACCCACAGTCCTCTTCTGTTGCCAGCCCGGGCCCAGGGGTGACTTTGGACAGAGGCACAGCCACTCTAAGACCCTGCTCCAGAGGCCAGCAGTGGCAAACAGGAACAGCTTTATTCAGAGGACATGTCTAACTAAACCAGTATGAGGCATGGCTCACTGGGACTCCATTTGTCTTTCTCACCTGTAGGGACTAACAACTCTCTGCAACACTGGCTACTGAGTTTCTTCTTTACCTGTTCTCATTAATTTTAGTCAGAAACTTAAGACTGTCAGATGTACCCACCCCTGGTCCCACATGATGCCCACTAGGTAAAGAGTATCCACCTACATCCCCAGAGTACATCCTGTCCCAGTGCTAAGAGAAACAGTGCAGGGTCACTGAACAAAGTCACAATTTAAATAGCTGCCTGAAATTCACTTTCCTCAAATAGCATGGAGATGTGATATCTGTGCAAAAGGTAAAATCAGACTGCAGAATGGGAAGAACTCAGCTAAGGAACATTGAGGATCCATTCTAGATAAAGTATAGCAGAAGCTTTTTGCAGCCAACCCTCAATACCCAATGGGGAAGGAAAGGGAAGGGAGGGAGTTCTCTTTTGGAACATATTACCATACCCACAATTGAGAAGACCCACTGGGGAAATGCTGTGTCCCACACATTGTTCATTATCCTCCAGAACCCCAGAAGTTTTTGACTGGACTGTCCCATCTTCCAGATGGGCCCGAAACTCAGAGAAGGTAAGTAACTTACCCTGTGATACACAGATGGGAAAAAGAAACACTGGATCACCCCCAGGTCAATGTGGTTCCAAAATCTAAGCCACACAGCTTCACATGTACATAAGGGATATGCACACACTGAGCCAGCTCCTGAGCAGCTCAAGTGGTGATAGCAGCAGAGAGGCCAGCATCCTCAGTCATCAGGGAGTGACAACAGTTACTGCTGGAGTTTGAGATTTAAGTGTTCCATTTTACCTGATAATGAGACCAGGGCTTGCTTGATCTGAGGGTAGAAGATTCCAGAAGTGAAGCAGGCTCATGACTAAACAGGCCAATCTGGAATTCTGCAAGACTCACTCTGCCATCTCCATCCTGATCCAGTTTGTTAAACAGGTCTTCAAGTTCCTAGCAAAGACCACCACATACAGGCTTAGAGGGTCACCTCCCTCCTTCCCTCTGGCTCCAAGCACCCAGCAGGGACAGTCTGTTTGTCCTTATCTAAACCCAAAGCTGTCCAGGCCATTTTCCTAAGGCCTCCTAACTCTGTTCCAGCCTACTGTAAATGGGCAGCATCTGAACTTTCTAATTCCACATATACTCAGATTCTAGGGGGGTCAGGAACTTGCTGGACCCTAAGGAGATGAACAAAGGAAGCATGGCCAGGCCCTGTGGTTCACAGGTCAGCAAGGGCATAGGGCTACAAAGAACTTTAACAAGGTGGGACCTGCCCATCACTATGACTGTCCTCCATCCAACACCCACTCAGAATGGGGGTCACCAGTTGCTGTGAAGACAGGCCAGGCTCAGAAATAACATACTGAGTTGAGAAACAGAAGGGGGTCATGCCAAGAAGGGGAAAGGGTATTCATTCCAGACAGAGGAAGGACTCTGAGTGAAGGCATTAGAAGTTCCCAGCATGGTTGAGAGCAAAAAAATATTTGTGAGGCAGGCTCTTAAAGGTATCTAGGGTTTAGCTTTGGGCAGAAGCATTGGGAGCCTGCAAAGGATCTTAGATCAGAAAGTGTTAAAACTGCCCCAGTGTCTAACGGGTGAAGGGATTTTCTGAACTGTGACCACTGCAAAGTTGCTAGGGTGACCCACGTAGGCCTCTCACCTCTTTCTCAAGTCCATGGAGTCCAATGCTCTGGCAGACCACAGCCAATTCCTGCTCATTCAGATGGCCACTGCTTCCAACCCCCAACTCTTCCCAGATGCCCCGTACCTGCCTCTCAGGTGTGTCCAAGGAAGGACTGCAGGGCTTTTGGGAGCTCCCAAAGACCTCAGAACTCCAGGTTTGCAGCTGGCCTGAAGCAAAACAAAGGGGATTCACAGTTAAACACTGAAAAATATACAATGAAATATTCACAGCCTTAAAAAGAAGGTGGGGGTAGGGAGGAAGAGAAGGAGAAGATCCTGCCATCTGTGACATCATGGATGGATCTGGAGGACATCATGTTAAGCGAAATAAGCCACACAGAAGGACAAATCTGCATGATCCCACTTACATGTGGATCTAAAAATACATGGAACTTTGATATCAGAGAGTAGAATGGAGGTTATCAGGGGCTGGGCTGGGCCAGAGGAAAAAAGATGTTGGCTAAAGAATACAAAGCTTCAGTTATAAGATAATTAAGTACTAGAAACTTAATGTACAATATAGTGACCACAGTTAATAATCACATATTGACTACTGAAATGTATTAAGAGAGCAATCTGAAGCACTCTCAGGACATATATGCAAAGAGTAACCCTTCCTTTGAAGTACTTGTCCCTCAGGCTCAGCAATGAGAAGAAGACTCTGCCATACTGGCTTCATCTCTCCTCCTTTTTCTTATTGCTAAAGTATTGGAAACCCCAGATTTCATGTGGATTCCACCCCCACATATTTAGAATAAATTTCTATAAAACGTGTACATTTCCTTATATCATCACAATGCTATTATTGTACCTAAAAAATCAACAGTAATTTCCTGTCTCATAAATATCTCTGTACAGTTGATTCAATTGAATCAGTGTCCAAACTCCTTGGCTGCTGACACTTGGCTGTTATTTCTTTCAAGTCTTTTAGTCATTAGCACCTCTCCTGCCCCTCATGGCCTCTGCCTTCCTTAGGAGATAAGATCTGTTGCTCCATAAAATGTTCTACGTCCTGGATTATTCATTGGCTTCTCTGTAGTGTCATGTAACTTATTTCTTTATCCCCTATTTCTCATGAACCTGAAATTAGCATCAAAGGCTAGTTTGGAATTGGACTCAGCTTTTTGTTTTTTTTTATTTTTTCCAGAACCCCTTTGTAGGTAATGCCATGTAAGTCATACACCTTACTCAGGAGGTATAGGTGTCTTCAACAGTGGGTGTGGGTGATAGCTGTCCCGTATGTGTAACCTTTCTCTTCAGTTGATTGGCTTCCTGATGCATTTAAAACCTAGCCAGAGGAAGCAACTTGTGGAGGAGGACAGACATTGGGGCATCTATGAGAATGCATCCATGGTGAGCTAGGTGTCAAGACAGATGTGGCCCCTCTACACCTCATCCATATTGCCCAGCCTAATGGAGGAAGAAGGATCACTTCTACTAAAAGCAGACTTAAAGTAATGCAAGTTCTATTTCAGTGGTCTGGATCTTTCAAGCAGATGAGTCAGGTTATTAATTACTTTCATAACCCAACTAGAAATATGAAAATCACTGTACCCCAAGGAACGCGAGGCCTGTGCGCTCATGAATGATACTGTGGGGAAATGATACTGTTAAGGAAAACACAGGAAAGGGCCTGCAGCCCAGTCTGATGGAAATTGCAGGGGACTCTGACCAAGGGCAAGAGATTTTTTTGGTGCAGGACACTGACAGCCACAGATTCTACCCAGAGCTCACAGATGGAATAAAGCATAGCCAGTGGTCCAATAGCTTCCTGAGTTGGACTTGCACCTCTGCCAACTCCAGCCACATGTCCTACACACACCTGCCAGTTCCCTACTCAACTGGGGGAACTGGAGGCCTCCCACAGCCTGAAGAGAGCTCCATTTATGGTCAGCCAGCTCCAGATTCTTCCTCCCTATCACTTTGACCCTGCATGCCAAAGCATTAGTTCCTCCCATCACTAATCTCCTCAAAGACAGTAACAGTTTCCTGCTTTCCCTCATGTTGCACTGATATCTGGTTTTAAGGATCTCAGTCTCTTCCCTACATGTCTATTGACACCTACAGTTTTTCTGTTTAGTGGAGCACATAACATCCTTCCATTCTAGTTCCCTCCCTCTTCTGAAATGCCTGCCCTTTTCCTTTCAGACTTCCCCAATAGCAGTTTAAAAGCATGGTTTCAAAATTTTTTGACACTCCTGTCATCGGAACATGGAATATGCAGCCCCTCTGCTCCAATTAAACAAGGAGTCTTGTGACAGTTCCAACCAAGATGGCAGAAGGGATGCTTATGTGACTTTTGGCCAGTATGCTATGAGGCAACCCCCGTTTCCTTGTGGGATCACGTGTACTGGAGGTCCTGAGACACCATGCTGTGAGGAAGCCCAGCTACTCTGAGGCAATCTTCATCCAAGGCTTAAACATAGGCATGTGAGTGACTCTTCACACAATTTCAGACTCAGTCTCTATGTGTCTCAGGAGAGGTCCTGGACATATCATTGATACCATTCTATCTTGTCTCCTTCTCCAAACCTTCCCTGGGTACTCCAGTCAGTTCATTTCTCAGAGAAGTTCTACAACAGTGTTACAAGAAGTTTGAGCTCTACAACCCAAATGCCTAGCATAAACCTCACTTGTGTTCTCAAGTTCACTCAGACTGTCACCTCCCAATCTTGCTTGGGCTGTGCTAGAGGAGAGGTGCCTGAAGCCTTACCCTGCTGGGGCAGTTCCTCAGGGTTGATGTCATGGCTGCATGCTCATCCCACACTTACATCATCATTTTCTCACTTCTGCAGCATCACATAGGTCAACAGTTAATTCTACACCCTCATCTATGTTTTGGAATGTTTGCCATTATCACTGGTCTTGACTCCCCAGTTAACACTTTAGAATTCTTACATCATCAGAAGTATTATAAGCAAATGCAAGAAAAAGGAAAGAAGAAGTCCCTGACCTAAGAGCTTCCATTCCACTCTCCAAAGACAATAACTATGAAGAGTGTTTTGCCTGGACTTCCAAAAGGTTTCAGTACCCACAGGAGCTTGTAAAACATGTGCCACCCCAGAAAGGTGAGGATAGATTTCACATCCCACTCACACCTGTGCACCCAGCTTCCATTCCCACCCCTGGGTCTTGCAGACAGTGCCACAGCAACACAAACATCAGAGCTCTCCATTTTCCACCTCTGCAGTATTGTGATGCTAACCGTCTATGATTCACTCATATACTGTTGGCCTCTGTTGCTACATAGGGCTCTCAAGGAGCAGGACCATGTCTTACACTCTACTGGGGGCAAAGATAGGAACTTGGCAGGTGCCAAGACAGTCCCTTCACATTAAGGAGCAGCTTTGTCCAGGTTTAGCATTCTAGGAAGGATGAGCAGGGCCAGTCCTGGGCATGACCAGGCCAATCATGGCCCTCCAGCCTGATACCTCAGACCTATACCTGCCAGTTGGGATCATATTAGAAACTCATGGACCATGAAGCAAGGTAGAATCACATTTCTCCCTTGGCCAGTGGCTTCTGCCTCAGGATCTGACCTCAGGGGAAGCTGAGGATCAAGTGACCCCCTAATGGCTGTGATACCAATATTCTGACCGCTCTTGGAGAAGGGGCCTACCAGGAACACCACTCAGAGCATGCATTTCCCAAGAAGTTATTCTTGTGGCTGTGCTCTGTCCAAAGATCCAGCTCTTTGAGTTTTCAAAGCCCTGGTCAAAGGCAGAGAACATCAAATAGGAGGCCATGACATTACCTTGTGCTTCAAATAATTCACTTTGAGTCTCTTTAACACTCTCAGCTTCTTCATCTGACTTGAGACTCTGGAAAAATATAAGGAGAAAGATGTGAGTTTTCCAGTGGATAACACAGTGGATGGAGCACCAGGAACAAACAGAATAGGATGTTTTGATTGGGAGAGGGACGATGGAGGCTGCATGTCAAGTCAGCAGCCTTAGGCTGAGGACTTGCAGGGTGTGGTCCTCATTATAGCATGGAGCATGCCTCTGGATCAATGCCCTCTCAGAAGTGAGGTGCTTGGACATGAAGACAGGCATGTTCCTCATTCTGCACGCTGAGGGCTCCTCAATACAACCAGTTATCACTGAAAACACAATGAAGCCCTCACACTGCAACAGAAGAGAAATATTCTTCCTATAATAGCACAGGTGATGCTGCTGGCTTGACAGAAGCCAGTCAATATTCCAGTCATGGGACACAATCTCCAGAAGAGCTTGTGACATCATCACCTTTTGCATTGTCCTTTTTCATCCACATCAGTTCATCAAAGAGCCCTTGTATCCCTCCATGGTCTCTGGGCACAGTACAATGCATAGCAAGCACCTGACACTTCAGAGGCCTTCATAAGTTTGCACCTGAGACAGCAGAGCAGGCAGGGCCATTGAGAAACTCATGATTCAAGTAAAAATCTCATGTTTCAGTGACTGCATCAGCAGGTCAGAGTTTAAGTCTGCTTCTGAATAACAGATTTCAAATGAACACCTGGAATGACCAGTCCCCTTCAAAGCTGTCAATAACTCTCAAGGGTCAAAATCCGATCAGTGATAAAACAGTCAATCTTATTTTTCTAATATATTCAATTCAACCAACAATACCAAAGGCAGATTTCCCTGCATTCATGTTTTGGGGGTCAATGATGACTTAAGAAGCAGAATGGCACCAACAAAGATGAAGCACTTTAAGCCCAGGAGTAGATTCACTCAACCCTCTGTGCCTGAAGCACAAATATTAAAAAAAGAATAAAAATAATGTCCTGAATTTGTTAGTGTTATCCAGGTTTAGCAGACCCCTGAGAAAAAAGATGTAATATTTAAGTGTGTGTGTGTGTATAATTTTTTTTTTTTTGCCTCAACAAATGTTCACAATATAAACTTATCAGTCTGGGTCCCAGAACTCTTTATTAAAGGTAAGTTCCCAACATGGCCCCATCAGTCACAAGTTGAAATCACAGAGAGTAAGAATCAGGAACCTTCTAGAATACTTAAAAAATGGGTCTAATGGATAGACACGGTGGCGAACACCTGTAATCCCAGTGCCTCAGGAGGCTGAGGCAGGAGGATCACGAGTTCAAAGCTAGCCTCAGCAAAACCAAGGTGCTAAGCAACTTAGTGAGACCCTGTCTCTAAATAAAATACAAAATAGGGCAAGGGATGTGGCTCAGCGGTCGAATACCCTGGTGTTCAATCCCGGATCCAAAAAAAAAGGGGTGGGGGGTCTAATGAATCCATGATTAACTCAAAAGCTATGGACCTGCCCCCACGGGGAGCTGGTTTCCTTGCCAAATTCCAGATACTTGGGTCAAGAGGCTCAGGGCAGGTAGAAGGTAAGAATCAACTCCCAAGACCCCAAGTGGGATCTTTGCATATTCTAAGTGTTTGAGGCAGGTGAGATGGTTGGTTTGGTGCATCCATATTCCAAATTTTGAGGCCACATCAAAGGCATTTTTCTATTTCTATCCCTCCACACATTTTCATAAAAATCACCTTATTGCAGTGACAGGGAAGGTGGTGATGGCAGCAGGGGAGGGAACAAAGTATCTAAGCATAAATTCTTAACTGCCCAAGTCTGAAAAAGAGTGCTCTGTGGCCAGAATTACCCCCAAAGATAATCAGACCCAAGACAATTAGAAGGAAATGTTACTCTCAATGTGAACCTTAGCTGCAGGCAACTTAAGTTGCCCACGAATATGGCTGCCCTCTGCACATCCTCTGGTGATCATGTGCTAAGGAAAGTGATGAAGTGAAACACTGGTTTCCTAACACTAGGTGACCTGGGGTCAGAAGGGAAGAATGACCCACCTCCACACTTTCCAGAGATGCAGAACGTCGGAGCTGGCTCTTCAGACTGGCCTTAGCTTGCTGCTCTGGTATGTATTTGGTTTCAGTGGCAGAGTCCCACAACTCAGGCCGGCTCCGACGGCCATACCACTTAGAGCCATTCACATATTTTGGTGGGACAGCACAAGAGGCAGCTGAAAAGAAAATGAGAGATATGAGGGGTGGGCCTATGAAGTGGGTTCTGGGCCCGCTCATGTGACAGGACCCCCTCCAATTAGATTTGACTCAAGAGTGTGAATCAAGATGTGCTGTTAAGCACAGGAAAACATCCAGAAAAATGCATGAATGATTAATAGTGGCTCTCCTAATACCAGGGGTGGAAGACTGAGAAAGCCAGTGTAGGGAGAGGAAACTTTCCACTAAACTCCATGTACATTTTTTTCAAGCATATTTTGCTTTTGTTTATGGAACGAAAGAAAATACAAAATCTAGTTTTTTATGCAAAGGGAAAAAAAAACCTCCCAATCATTCAAGAACATATGCTCTGGAGATCTGATGACTGCTTCTCATAGCAATTCACCCAACAGGGCTGGAAAGGCATGGGTAAGCATGTCCCAAGTTCCAGATACCCAAGTATCTGGAATTTGGCAAGGAAACCAGCTCCCCGTGGGGGCAGGTCCATAGCTTTTGAGTTAATCATGGATTCATTAGACCCCCCACCCCTTTTTTTGGATCCGGGATTGAACCCAAGGGTATTTGACCACTGAGCCACATCCCTAGTCCTATTTTGTATTTTATTTAGAGACAGGGTCTCACTAAGTTGCTTAGCACCTTGGTTTTACTGAGGCTGGCTTTGAACTCGTGATCCTCCTGCCTCACGGTGTGGGCCAAAGCAGGTCTGAATGTCTGGAGCAGAGGCAGCCATGATTTTGGTTCCAGGATTTGTGAGACTCCACTAAACCCTACACTTCCTTCTTCTGACTTCTGTTCTATACATCTACACAATCCTAAAAAAAAGTGTACGTGGGAAGGGCAGGAAAGTGCGTTGGGAGGACAGCAGGCAAAGGTTGGGTACAGAGGGAAGAAACAATCAGAATGGGGTTTTCCAGAGAGAAAGTGATAAACCCCATGAGGAAAGGCCTGGCCAGGACACTGAGGAACACTTCATGGCAGACCTGTCTTGGGGCAACCAAAAGAACAGGGACAGAGGCAAAAATTGAGAATTGGGGACAAGGTTAAGTGAGGAAGATGCTGAATTCCACTTAGGACATGCTGAAGTGACAGTGTGGCAACTAGAATCACATGGGGACACTTCAAAAGTTATCATAGGCACAATTAATAACCACTCTGAGGCAACAGGCAGCAACAAGGCTGGCCTGGCAAACTCTCCAGAGAGGACAGAGCTCATGGAACATGTTGAAAATCAGGAAAAGCTCCCAAGTCAGCAGAGAAAATGAGAATGTGAGAGAAAATTCATCAAAGTTCACAGGTTGAATACCACCATGGAGAAGGGCTCTTGACAAAGAGTGCCCAAAGGGTGAATGAGCAACCAGTTAAGGCTCTTGCTTCTGATTCTGGCTTCTGCTGCATACAAGCTGTAGCTGGCAATGGGACACAGGGATCTTCCTCGTTCCTCTCTGCTGATATGCACCCTGAGTGGTACGGAAAGTGGAAATCTCAAACACATCCAAGGAAAAGGAAACTCGAGTGCTTGTGACCTTCCTGGACTACTAGACCTGCCACAGAGGACCCTGACTACCACAGCCAGTGGCCATGTCCTGGGCCTCAACTACACACCTGCACCCTGGGGATGGTGCAACCCACCCTTATCTGTTCCCTACTTAGTGACCCCTGTGTCTATGCTCAGGCCCACCCTGCCCTCATTCTGCTGAGAGTATTGAGCCACCCAGAAAGACACATGTTCTCCAACATTCTCATCAGAGAAGCCCATAGAGAAACCGCACCTCCATCAAGAACAAAAGGTACTTAGAGAGTCCAGGAGGCTTTTCAGCACAGAAACAAGAATGGCAGAGGAGTGGACAATGACAACAATGCCAGGAACAGCTCTCCAGTCCCCAAAGAATCACAGGGTATCCCTCTCTGGGGTGAGGAGGTACCATAAGTCACCTGGGACTGGCATCTTTCCAGTGTGCTCTGGGCCAGTCCTCTGTCCTACTCCATTCTCAGGGCACCTGAGGCACATGGCCCCACACACCCTGCAGCAGCCCAGAGTGGAGAGCACACCCTCAGCCAAAATCCTGCATGCTATGTGTGTATTTAATATAGGAAATACACACAGAGCAGGAGAAAGTGTAACGAAGTCCAAAAGAGTAAATTGCAATTATTTATATGTTCAGTATTGGCCTTTTATAAAAGGAGAAAGATGACAGGGAAGCAGGGTGCTCTTCAAAATGCAAGACATACAGTCATATCATGAAACTCACCATGAAACTCACTTTTAGAGTATCGAAAGCACATTTTTTTCTAATCACAGTGGGGGTGATCGGGAGGAGCAGTCAAGAGACTGGAAATCAGGAAGAGGATGGCATCTTTACTGGAGCAGAGAAGGCAAACAGGCCTGAGAACAGAGCCGTGAAGCAGCAGGAAACAGAAGGGTGAGAAGGTGGATGAAAGCACTGAGGACATGTATGCACATGGAGGATGGGCAGGTCGGTGAGCACGGTAAGAAGGGCTGGGTGGGGGGATACTGAACCAAACTCAACCTTGGAGAGCACAGGCAGGATTGACCCTGACTCTCCATATATACCTATGGGATCACAAGCCCACAGCACCAGTTCAGTCTTTTAGCTAGCAGATGGGTGTATGGAGATGGATAGGGGAGGAATTCCACCCACTGACAGGAGGAGCAGTGTCTCACGTAGGGTATAGGACCACTGTGTTAAGGAAAGCTTTGAAATTCTAATCCAAAAGAAAACTGGACTTGGTGAGAAAAAGCACAGGTCCTCAACGAGCTTGTTTCTTTGGAAGAACTAAGAGCACATGCCACAGAAGAAGAGTTTTAAGCTAACGAGCACCACATAGCAGAGAGGACTTCCTGTGTTCTTTGGTACAGATGAGGGAGCGCAAAGTATAGGGCTGTGCCTCACTTTTCTGAAGGCACTTTGATATCTCTGATTGTGTTCCAAACTCCTGTGAGTCAGGAAAGGCAAGTGGCCCTCTTCTCATCTTAGAGAAAAAGGTGTGAGAAAAGGCAATGACGGTCCTGTAAATAGTATGGGTGGGGCTGATCTGACCCAAGGTCACCCTGCAACCTAAGGGCTCTGTGCACTGTGCCCAAAGTCTCTACACCCAGCAAGGAGTTAAGAAGGGAGTCGACCAACAGCACCAACAGAATAAGCAGGGTTCCTGCAAAGGCATGCACAAGAGCCTAGGGCTTAAAGCTGGAAAACTAGACGACTCAGCACCACTTACTAACTGTGAGATCATAGACAAATCCCTTTCCACCTAGGGCCTCAGATTTCTCACCTGCATAGTGGGTATGACAATATCACAGGACTCTTATGAGGGTGAAACAGAATCTACATAACATACATAAAGCTCAGAATAGATATGGCTCAAGCTCTCTGTTCCCTGCCAGTTCCTTTTCTGTCCAACACTGTTACCTCATAGTCATGCACCTGTCTGACCAATGTGCTCCATTACACAGGGGAATTGCCTGCCACCATTTCATACACCCTCCCTGCAAACTGGTAAAACAGACATCTAGTGGGGCAGTGGTAACCAATAAGTGGTAACCAAAAAGTCCGCAGATCACATGCCTGTGAGCACTTTATGGATTTATGATCTCAATGGACTCCTGAAAGGAGATGAAAACTACAGGTAGGTGGAGTGTAGTTAGAGTGTGCCACTGGGGTTGTGTCCTTAAGAATTCTATCTTGTCTGTTGACCATATCTCTCTCTCTTTCTCTCAGCTTCTTGGCTTCCATGAGCTGAAGGGCAATCCTCTGCCACAAGCTCCTGCTGCCTTTATGTTCTGTCTCACCTCTGAGGCCCGAAGCAATGCGGCCAGCCGACCATGGACTGAAACCTCTGAAACCATGAGTCAAAATAAATCTTTCCTTTTCTAAGTTGTTCTTGTGAGGTATTTTCATCGTGGTGATGAAAAGCTAACAATTTGTGACGGAGTAGATGCCAGAGTGCCCTGGGCAGCTGGACAGCCAGCCTGTCTGCTGCCCTCAGAGGCCAGGAAAGCTACACTTCCATCAGTACTGCACTCCTAACACTTGACCTCTCCCTTTTCCACACCCATCACTCGATCTGGTGAAGCTGTCTGCTCCAGGCACAGCCTATGTCATTCAATGACACTATTTTACAGACAAGGAAATGAAAGGAGAAAAGATTCAAATGTTTTGTCCAAGTCTACATAGTTTGGTAGTGACAGAAAATAGGGTTAGAATTAAGTTTTTAGAACTGTTAGGTTATACTCAGGCCACGTATAATGAAAAGAAACTAAAGTTGACAGAAGGAAATCCTCTTACCTGACTCCAAAGAACTACCTTCTTCATCCAAGGGACCAACACCAACAGTTGATGACAGCACAGCCACAAAACCTTCCTTAAATTCTTCAAAGTTAACCTGTGTGAATTTTAAAAAAGAGAGGACAATGTTACTTTAGAGAGATCCACATTTAATATGATAGCCTTTGCATTTTTTCTCAGAAACATTGGATTATTGACTTTCAGTTTGAGAACATTCATTTTACTTTTCATACATGTACTTAAGATTATTTATGACAGAAGAATAAGAAGGCAACAATGAACCATAATCTTACCCAAAAAACACAGTTTTATAAAAGCAGATCAACATAATTAGTGAACAGTGGCCAGATACAGTGGTATGTACTACAGTCCTAGCTATTTAGGAGGCTGAGGCAGGATTATCACTTCAGCTCAGGAATTCAAGGCCAACCTGGGCAACACAGTGAGACCCCCATCTCTAAAAATAAGAAAAATTTCTTAAAAATAGAAAGAACACAGTGTATAAAAAAGGAATCTGATGACCATAAAACTTTAGTACAGATAAAGCAAACATGAATGTTATCACTGCCCCATCAAGAAACAGACCACTGATCTCTCCCTCTGCTTCCTGGTGCCATGTTCCCAGTTGCTTTCCTCCACTATTTGCTTCTGCCATGATATTCTGCCTCACTTCAGGCCCCAAGGAATGGAGTCAGCATCTATGGACTGAGACCTCCAAAACCATGAGCAACAAACTTTTCCCCCTGTAAAATTGTTCTTGTAAATTATTTTGGTCACAGCAGTTTAAAAAGGTGAGTAAAAGAATAATCTGGCTCTGCTGTGGCAGTGGAGGGGGCGCAGCCAATGGGTAGTGGTGGTGGTGACTCTTAAATAGCACCAGAACCCGGTGCTGAGCTGGGAGTGGATGGCAGTGACAGCCACCGGCAGAACAGCCCAGCTAGTGGAGTAGGATTACATAAAAAAAATATTGAAAAAGACCCAAGATGGCGGACTAGAGGGCGGCTGTGTTCCTTTGTTGCTCGGTAATTTGGGTTTCAAGCTGAGGAAAATCTGTTTCTCTGTGAGGCAGTCTTTGCTCCTCACTGATCCCCTGCTGTTTACCCCATTTGTCTACCTTGATCACTTGTAGTCTGCCAGTATTATCGACTACATTTTGAGTGCAGATTGCTCACTGACTGCCACCTATCATTCGCCATTTGCCTGTCTGCCTGCCCTTCACCTACCCATTACCCACTGACTGAGGTCTAACTGCCGATCATCTGCTGGTGGCCTGCAGACTGCCCGCAGACTGTCAGTGATCACCAGCTGCCTGCTGTTGCCTGGAAGCCCACTGTCACAGTACCCGCAGGTTTGGTTACACTTGGCTGCCACTATTTCAGGAAAACAGCCAGGACCTGCAGAACCCCCAGCCCGACTGCCCAAGCCCTGCCTCCAGGACCCCCAGCCTGACTGACCGCACCTCATACAGACTCAGAGCCCACAAGCTGCACTGCAGCTCCCCATTTGCCAACATGTTTGGAAGCCAGTGTGGACAGCTTGGATTATCCTGGAAGTGGAAACTGTCATCTTTGGGTGGAGCAAATCCCATCCTGAGCCACCTGCTGGAGACTGGAAGCTCACTGTCAGGTACCTCTAATGCATCAGGCTACTGAAGCCTGGGAGGTTTGAAGAGTACATGACTGTTATAGTGTAGATTTTTTTTCTCATTTTTGAAAAATTTTAAGTTTTTATTTCTTTATTTTTCTTGCTCTCTATTTTCCTTCCTATTTCCTCAAAGTCTCTTTCTCCCTTTTCTCATGCTAAAAACCAACTTCTTTTGAATATAATTTCACTCTTCCTATAATCTAGAACTTCTTTATACTCTTTTCTTATGCCATTAACAGTTACATCCTACCCCCCTTCCCATCCTCTTTGTCCTCCATTAGAAACTGCAGGTCTGATTGCAAATCTATTTGTTAGACTGTAGATAATAATTGAACTTATCCTCTCTGTTTATACAACAATATTGTTAAAATCCTCATAGGTGCTATTTGGCATAGGGCTGCATACTGTCTGTACTGGGTACTGCTAATATTGACCACCCCCTTAAAGATGAGGTTTTGGAAATCTGCAGGGTCACTATAAGCCTACAGGGGGTAAACTGTAATACCCCAGATCTGCATTGCTAGAGGCGAAGATACATAAACAACATGAAAAAACAAGGAAAGAAAGTGTTCCAAACAAACCAAGATTCTGTATTAATAGAATCAAATCACAGCATGGTAGAAGAAATGTCAGAAAAGGATTTTGGAATACACATAATTAAAAAGATTCAAGAAGCAAAGGATGAGATAAGTGAGCAAATGCAAGCAATAAATGATCATTCTAATAAGCAGCTGAAAGAACAACTGCCGGAAGCAAAAGATTACTTCAACAAAGAGAGATTCTGGGAAAAAAAACAACAACAAATACTTGAAATGAAGGAAACAATAAACCAAATTAAAAACTCAATGGGAATCATCACCAACAGACTAGATCACTTGGAAGAGAGAACCTCAGACTATGAAGACAAAATATTGAATCTTTTTTTTTTTTTGGTTCTGGGGATTGATCCCAGGGGCACTCCACCACCAAGCCACGTCCCCAGCCCTATTTTGTATTTTATTTAGAGACAGGGTCTCACTGAGTTGCTTAGGGCCTCACTAAGTTGCTGAGGCTGGCTTTGAACTTGTGATCCTCCTGCCTCAGCCTCCCAAGTGCTGGAATTACAGGCATGCGCCACCGTGCCCGGCTAAAATTTTGAATCTTGAAAATAAAGTTGCCCAAACAAGAGAAAAAGGTAAGAAATCATGAAGAGAACCTCCAAGAACTATGGGATATCAAGAAAAGACCAAATCTTTTTTATATTACTTCCAATAAGTACAATATTTATTAAACATATCTTCAGTTGTTTTGCTACGCAGTGTACAACAAATTACAATATTCTGCAGCCACAAATTATATGCAGAGTATAAAGAAACTATTAATCAGATAGTGTAACCTTTCCATTTATAACTCTACAAGGAAGAACTAGCAAATCAGATCTTATGTAGAACATCTCACTAAACTTTATGCATGGAAAGTGACAGACACTGGTTATGCTGTTTGATACAAAATGTCTGAACTTCATCTTCAGAAAACTAAACCCGACATCTAAACATTCCAATTTAAACATCAAAACGAAGTATATTCTAACCAACCACGGGAAACAGTCTGCTATTAGGAAAGCAACAAGGATTACACACATTTTTCTATAAACCAGCACACAAAGGTTTAAAACAGTTCTGAAAATGAAGTTAGCTGTCCTGAGCTAAGGGAATAAAAACGACCATTTACAAAGTACTGACCATTTACAATCTCTGACCTTTGAGGAGACAGTAAGAATCTGTTGCAGTGCAGCTACATATAGTACAATTCAGGCAATTTTGTTTTTTCACTTGGGTTCAGATTGCAAATTCACTGCTGTGAGAAAAGGACAGAGGCAAATTTTAGCAGCAACCTCCACCTGACTGCTTGACTGAAGTGCTCTGAATTTTAACATTGGACTCCTCTGCACTACCAGTTGTCACTCCAGGGCCCATTTGCTTTTTAATCTTACCTCCTATCATCATGAAAGACTGTTCATTCGTTGCATTCTTAGCACTGGTTTCCAAAAATGGAATTCCAAGGGAATCAGTAATTTCCTTTGCTGTTGTGTAGTCTACTACTTTCTGTCTACTACTTTCTTTGTGGTCAGATCACATTTGTTCCCTACCAACAACTTGTTGACATTTTCACTGGCATAACAATCTATCTCCTGCAGCCACTGTTTGGCATTATTGAAGGACTCCTCATCTGTCACATCATACACCACTATGACGCCATGAGCTCCTCTGTAATCACTGGAAGTGATTGTTCGAAGTCTTTCTTGGCCTGCTGTGTCCCATATTTGAAGTTTGACTGTTTCCCCATCTAACTCTATAGTTCTTCTCTTGAGATCCACACCAATTGTGCTGATGTAGCTCTCTGTGTATGTCTCATCTGCAAACCTAAGAAGGCAAGCCTCTCCAAACCCAAAGTTGCCAATCAGAAGTAACTTGAATAAATAATCATATTCAGGATTCATGCTGGACATGTCATTGCAGATGCCGACATCGACACCGCCACCCTTGCTGCTACAGCTGCTGCCCTGACTCTCCACGCCACGAGTAATTGAAGGAAAGGAATGAGATAGGCTGTTCCAGGAGAGCAAACGTCTTGCCCTACTCTGTCCCCTTAGAACACAATCAGCAGCTGCCACCATTCAGCTATTGCTTCCACCCAAACAATAAGACCAAATTTAAGAATTATCAGGATTGAGGAAGTCACAGAAAAACAAACCAAAGGAATGAAGAATTATTTAATGAAATAATATCAGAAAATTTCCAAAACCTGAAGAATAAAATGGAAATTCAACTATAAAAGGCTTAAAGAACACCAAATACACAAAATTACAACAGATCCACACTAAGGCACATTATAATGAAAATGCCTAACATACAAAATACAGATAGGATTTTAAAGACTGGGAGAGAAAAGCATCAGATTACATGTAGTGGGAAACCAACATGGATATCAGATTTCTCAGACTAGACCCTAAAAGCTAGAAGACCTGGAATAATATATTTCAAGCTCTGAAAGAACATGGTTGCCAACCAAGAATCTTCTATCCAGCAAAACTAACCTTCAGATTTGAAGACAAAATAAAATCTCTCCATGACAAACAGAAGTTAAAATAATTTATACATAGAAAGCCTGTGCTATAGGATTTTCTCAACAAAATATTCCATGAGGAAGAAACAAAAAACAACAATGTAAGTGAGCAAAGGGAGGAATTACCCTAAAGGAAAAGCCAATCAAAGGAGAAACTAACTCAAGTTAAAAACCAAAACTAAGTCAAAATGACTAGGAATACAAGTCACATATCTCAATAATAACCCTGAATGTTAATATCCTGAACTTATCAGTCAAAAGACATAGACTGAAAGATTATATTAAAAAGAAAGACCCCACATATGCTGCCTTCAAGAGACTCACCTCATAGAAAAGGACATTCACAGACTAAAGTTGAAGGGATGGGGAAAACCCTACCATGAACACAGACTCAATAAAAAGGTGGGGGTTTCCATCCTTATATCACATAAAGTGGACTTCAAGCCAAAGTTAGTCAGAAGGGATAAAAAAGGTCACTTCATACTGCTTAAAGGAACCATAAACCAGGAAGACATAACAATTATAAATATTTATGCCCCCAAAAATGGCCCATCCATGTACATCAAACAAATCCTTCTCAATTCCAGGAATCAAATAGACCACAACACAATAATTCTGGGTGACTTTAACACACTGTTGTCACCACTGGATAGATCTACCAAACAAAAATTAAACAAAGAAACCACAGAACTCAATAACAAACAATAACTTAGACTTAATAGACATATGTAGAATATTCCATCCATCAACGAGACTATACACTTTTTTCTCAGCAGCACTGGATCCTTCTCTAAAATAGACCATATATTATGCCAAAAACAGCCCTTAGTAAATGCAAAAAAATAGAGATACTACCTTGTATTCTATCAGATCATAATGGAATTAAATTAGAAATCAATGACAAAATAAAAAACAGAAACTACTCTAACACCTGGAGACTAAATAATATGCTACTGAATGATGCATGGATAACAGAAAACATCAGGGGGGAGATAAAAAAAATTCTTAGAGGTAAATGAGAATGATGATACAACATATCAAAATCTCTGGGACACTATGAAAGCAGTACTAAAAGGAAAATTCATTGCATTGAGTGCATTCAATTAAAGAAGAAAAAGTCAACAAATAAATGACCTAACATTACATGTCAAAGCCCTTTTTTATAAAAAAAAGAATAGAACAACACCAAAAGCAGTAGAAGAAAGGATAAATTAAAATCAGAGCTGAAATCAATGAAATTGAAACAAAAGAAACCATTTAAAAAATTGACAAAACAAAAAGTTGGTTCTTTGAAAAAGTAAACAAAATAGATAAACTCTTAGCCACACTAACAAAGAGAAGGACAGAGAAAACTCAAATTACTAAACTTGTGATGAAAAAGGAAGCCACACACCACTGAAATACAAAACATACTAAGAAGCTACTTTGAAAATCTATACTCCAACAAAACAGAAAATCCCGAAGATATCGACAAATATCTAGAGACAGATGATCCTCCCAGACTGAACCAGGAGGACATACACAATTTAAACAGTAGGAACATACCTCAACATTGTAAAGGCTATCTTCGCTAAACCCACAGCCAACAACATTCTTAATGGAGAAAAACTGAAAGCATTCCCACTAAAAACTGGAAGAAGACAGGGATGCCCACTGTGACCACTTCTATTAACATCGTGCTTGAAATACTAGCCAAAGCAATTAGTCCACAGAAATTAAAGGAATATGAATAGGAAAAGAAAAACTCAAACTGTCACTATTTGCCAATGACATGATTCTATATTTAGAGGATCCAAAAAACTGCACCAGAAAACATCTAGACCTAATAAATGAATTCAGCAAAATAGCAGCATATAAAGAAACATAAATCTAATACATTTATATACATAAGCAAACTGGCATCTTCTGAGACTTGCTACAGGTCTTAACTTCTCTCATTTGATCATCCCTAGATGGAAGAATAAAGTTGAGTCTGTCAAACCCCTATCTCTCACCCTGTACAAAACTCAACTCAAAATAGATCAAGGACCAAGGAATTAGACCTGAGACCCTTCACCAAATAGAAGAATAAGTAGGCCCAAATCTTCATCAGTTTGGATTTGGACCAGACTTTCTTAACAAGACCCCCAGAGAGCAAGAAATAAAAGCAAGCATCAATAAATGGGATGGATTCAAATTAAAAAGCTTTTTCTCAGCAGAGTAAACAATCAATAACATGAAAGAGAGCCTACAGAGTGGGAGAAAATCTTTTCCACACACACTTCAGACAGAGCACTAACCTCCAAAATTTGTAAAGATCTTATGAAAATTTATACCAAAAACAAAGAACACAATCAGTAAATGGGCTAAGGAACTGGGCAGACACTTCACAGAAGAATATATACAGGTCAACAAATATATGAAAAGGTGCTCATCATCTCTAGTCATTAGATAAATGCTAAATAAAAACCAACCTACAATTTCATCTAACGCCAATTAGAATGGCTATTATCAGGAACACAAGCAATAATAAGTGTTGGCATGGCTCTGGGGAAAAAGTCACACTCATACATTGCTGGTGGAGTTGCAAATTGGCGCAGCCACTCTGGAAAGCAGTATGGAGATTCCTCAGAAAACTTGGAATGGAACCACCATTTGACCCAGTTATCCCACGCCTTGGCCTATACCCAAAGGACTTAAAATCAGCATACTACAGTGATGCAGCCACATCACTGTTCATAGCTGCTCAACTCACAACAGCTAGATTGTGGAACCAACCTAGATGCCCTTCAATTGATGAATGGAAGAAACTGTGGTATACATACACAAGGGAATATTACTCAGCCAAAAAGAAGAATTATGGCATCTGCTGCTGGTAAATGGATGGAGTTGGAGAATAACATGCTAAGTGAAATAAATCAAGCCCCAAAAACCAAAGGTCAAATGTTTTCTCTGATAAGTAGATGATGATACATAATGAGGGGGCGGGGGGACGACAAGAGAATAATGGAGGAACTTTGGATGGTGTAGAGAAAATGGGGCAGGAGGGGGTGGGGGAAGGAGAAAAAAAAAGCTAAATATCCTGTCATTGTATTATATATGTAGTCAAATTCTCAAATTTGTAAGTTTTTGTGCATCCTTTCATTGAATAAACATTTAATTAAGAAAAAAAAAAAGAAACAGACCACTAAGCAAAAGGCACCTACACCCTGGATCTCTTCTCACTAAATCTCCCCCCGACACACTCTGATTTTTATAGTGATAACTTCCTTGCTTTTCTATACATGTCATTTGTATGCATCCCTAAAGAAGATGTTTAAGCTTTACCTCTTTTTTGAATTTGATTTAAATGGAATCATATACATTCTTTTTTATCTTGCTTTTATGGTTCAACATTACCTCTGCAATATTCATTTACGTTGCTGTGCATAGGAATACTTCACTCATTTTCTCTGCTACATGTACTCCTGTGTATCCATGCAACGATCAATCCATTGTTCTACTGATAAACCTTTCCACTGTTTCTAGTGTTTATTAGAAACAAACCTGTTTTGAACAATGTTGCACATGACCTTTGAGATCTCTCCACTGTACACACTTAAGAACAGGAATCCTGGGTCCCAGAATATAATGTAATTGCTGATATATTTGGATTTTAATCACTACTTTATTTTGTACTTTAAAATCAACCTGCTTGCATGTACTTTTCATTCTGTTCTTTGGATTATTGATTACATTTTATATTTTATGTTGATTTATATTTATATATTTACATTTTAGGACTCCCTTTTTCTCTTTATTAACTTAGAAGTTGTATAGTCTATTTCAATTGTTTTACTGTTTACCTTGAAATCTGCAACATGTACCCTTCACTTCTCAAAGTTTACTATTAATCAATAGTTTTGCCAAAAAAAAAAGTTTTGCCATGTTCTATGATAATGGAAAGCATGTATAATGCTTAAATACTCCGTTTAGTACACTCCAGACTTTGATATCTTTGTTACCATGTATTTTAGGTTTTTATATTTTAAACCCTCACGAAATATTAAATTTTACTTTACATAGTATATGTTCATTTAGAATTACCACTTTTTCATTTCTTTTTGCATTTCTGACCTTGCATCTGAGGTAATTTTCCACCTACTTAAAATATACCCTTTAGAATTTCATTTTCCTTAAAAAAAAAAAAAAAAAAAAAAAAAACCAAACCACTGATAGACATAACAATGTGAAAATATCTCAGTCATATAATATTGAATAAAAGGAGACAAAGAGCCAGGTGTGGTGGCGCATGCTTGTAATCCCAGCGGCATGGGAGGCTGAGGTGGGAGGATCGCGAGTTCAAAGCTAGCCTCGACAACTTAGCGAGGCCCTAAGCAACTCAGTGAGACCCTGTCTCTAAATAAAATACAAAATAGGGCTGGGGATGTGGCTCAGTGGTGGAGTACCCCTGGGTTTAATCCCCAGTACCCAAAAAATAAAAAATAAAAAAAATAAAGGAGACAAAGAGTATATATTGAGTATGTAGTGTATATTTCCATTTATGTAAACCCAGATGTACTCAGTTTGGAATATTCATTGTGCTATACTTTTACTATGTGCTCTTTTCTCTGTGCTTCAATGAAACTCATGCAGAAAGAAATCAACACAAGAGCTATTAGGTCAAAAATAGCACCAGCAGATGTCAGAGCAGGTTAAGGGCCATCAGTCTAATTTCCAAATCTTGCAAAGAACTCGAATGAACATATCTTTTGCTCCCATAATGACATGCTGCTACTTTCCCTATACATTTTTCTATCACCCCAACTGAAATGTGATCTGGCTGCCTGCTCAACAAATCCTATTCAATGTGTTTGCCTCTATGTTCTTTCACTGCTAAGCAGAATTCCATTTCTCACATCTAGATGGATTTTTTTCACCTTAAGACATTTTCGCTGGGAATGGTCCTCATGTCAGCAGTTATTTTCTTTCAGCACATTGGAGATACAGTCCACTGTATTCTTGCCTCCACTGTTGCAGTGAAGAAGACAGCTGTCAATCTAACTATGGCTCATTTTTAGGATATGCCGTTCCTCAGGCCACTTTTTAAAAATTGTTAAACTTTTCATTTTGAGATAATTATAGATTCAGATGCAGTTATAAGAAAAACAGAGATCCTGTGTACCCACTTGTGACCACTTTAAACATGTCTGTCTTTGTTTTCCTTCAGTATCACAACAGTACAGTCAGGTGAGGATTTCTTTTTATTTATACTGCTTGGAATACCTTGGGTTTTTGGAATCCCAAGCAGTATGCTTTATCTGTTCTAAACATTATCTGCTATTATCTCTTCATATAATGCTTCTCCCTGATTTACTCCTTTCCTCCTGGGTCTCCAATTCAAAGGATCCTGAAGCTTATCACTCGACCTTTACCATCTCTTTGTTTTATCTATCTTCATGCTACATTCTGGATGATTAGACTTTTCAGTCTAATTTGGTTCCTTGTTTAGATCTGTTGTGTCACTTCTGAGAGATCTTTCTTAGAAGTTCCATAAAATTTCATCACATAGATCTACCAGAATGTATTTAATCAATCTCAAAATGAAAAGGCTCTTTCCAATCTTGAATAATCTTCCATATATGCATTTTTATTCGTAAGTGATGCATCCTCTGAGAGAGAAATTAGGAAAACTACCCCATTCACATTAACCTCAAAAAAAATAAAATATTTGGGAATCAATCTAACAAAAGAAGTAAAAGACCTCTACAATGAGAACTACAGAATACTAAAGAAAGAAGTTAAAGAGCATCTGAGAAGATGGAAAGATCTCCCATGTTCTTGGATAGGCAGAATTAATATTGTCAAAATGGCCATACTTCCAAAAATGCTATACAAATTCAATGCAATTCCAATTAAAATCCC
This sequence comes from Glaucomys volans, assembly GCA_020662805.1. Classification (NCBI taxonomy): domain Eukaryota; kingdom Metazoa; phylum Chordata; class Mammalia; order Rodentia; family Sciuridae; genus Glaucomys; species Glaucomys volans. The sequence goes on along the minus strand of JAJEJO010001850.1, from coordinate 179,623 downwards.
AATGACGGACCTCATAGAAATAGAGCAAGCAATCACGAAATTCATTTGGAGGAATAAGAGACCCAGAATTGCTAAAGCAATCCTTAGCAAGAAGAGCGAAGCAGGGGGTATCACAATACCAGACCTTCAACTATACTACAGAGCAATAGTAACAAAACAGCATGATATTGGCACCAAAATAGACAGGTAGATCAATGGTACAGAATAGAGGACACAGAGACAAACCCACATAAATACAGGTATCTCATACTTGACAAAGGAGCCAAAAACATGCAATGGAGAAAAGACAGTCTCTTCAACAAATGGTGCTGGGAAAATTGGAAATCCATATGCAGCAAAATGAAACTAAACCCACATCTCTCACCCTGTACAAAACTCAACTCAAAGTGGATCAAGGACCTAGAAATTAGACCAGAGACTCTGCACCTAATAGAAGAGAAAATAGGTCCAAATCTTCACCATGTTGGCCTAGGACCAGATTTCCTTAACATGACTCCCAAAGCGCAAGAAATAAAAGCTGGAATCAATGATTGGGATAGAGTCAAACTACATTTTCCATTAAAGACAGAAACCGTATTTCTCCCATCTCTGCATTCCTAACAGCTGGTATTGATTAGCGCATCATCAGGTGCTTGTAAAATACTGGTATATACTGGTGCATAAGAAAATGGCAATCTGTTTGATCTAATCAGGCTTACTTTGTGTTGATAAAATGATTATCAGGTTATATTCCATCAGGCAGTAGCAGTATCTGATGGACCAGTTTGGTGCCATTTTAGACTGGTACTATTTAGATTATGTTTGTTTCCTCATGCCCTTCACCTTCATAGCTCTCAAAATGGAAAGAGCAACCCATGCCATTCAGGTGTTTACCCTAACAAGACACTCACCCATCTCAATATGATCTCTGGCTCATTCATTGCAAATGAAAGGGCTATACCTGTGATCTAGAGTCATGTTTGACTATAAAATTACTTCCAGTAACACCATGTTAAGAATCATTTTCTAAAAAGAAGAATTCTCTCTGCCCAAATTTAAAATATTCAAGGTTAAGATCCTCTCCACTGGTATAAAAACAAAACAAAACAAAAAACCCCAGGATGACATAATATAAAATAGTCATGGAAATTCCTCATGGAAATTGAAAGAAGTTTAGGCATATTACCTTTCTGGCTTGATAATATTTCTTTAGCAAGATCTAGGATTTTAAAACAAACATTAGCAAGGTTAAAAAAAATCTTGCTAATTCAAATATTACCATATTTATTTTTATAATTAGATTTATGTATTAATGACTAACATTTACACAGGGCCATATGCCAATTACTACAACACAAAATGGATATGTGGTATTTGAAGTGAAAAGCTGATCCTTTCTCTTGGTAAAGCATTTATCTTGATTTTATTTGAGGTTTCCTATTTTTGTTTTAAGAAATGGGAACAACTATCTGAATATGACCAGGCACCTGCTTCCCTAAAATTTCTGATGTTCCTCCCAAACAAGGGCTATATGAGCTCTGCAAGGTCTTAGGATGAACCAGAGGAGCAGTAAGAGAAAGAAATCATGAATCATGACCAAATGCAGAGGAGACAAATGCTGGGCACCCCAACAGTACTGCCTGGGGAGGATGCCACTCTTGAAATGTTACAGAGAAGAATGAGAGGATACCTTTAGGTCAAACTCAAGAACAATCATGTAGGCAGAGCTATTTCTTAATTTATCCAACATCTGACTTGCTTTAGGTAACAGAGAAAATGGAGTTGGGACAGACAGAATGTCAGATGATGGACACACACAGCTCGCTCAGCAGGAACGTTATCACTTTCCCTATTGCTTATGTGTGCCGGTTTTTCTTCCTATTATCCTTCTCCACAAATATGATAGGAGGCACCTCTAGGCCTCCTCAAAGGAATGATACCTCAGAGAAACTGCTTTTCAAGAGGCATGTGACATGGCAGAAGTCAGAAATTTCAAGTAACCCACATTGACTTTTTTTCTTTGCTCATGCTCCAATACTGATCATTTTATTCCTGCTACAACCTGAAGACACTTCTCTGAAGAAAGGCTCAGGAACCATATGGCTGATTCAGTCAGCAGAGGCTGCAATCTGTTATCAGTTCCAAACCAAATTCTTTTGGTTTTGAATTTTTCCAGTGTCCAAAAATACCAACAAAACCAGATCACCTGGGTTTTTTTAATTAAAAATTTTTGTGATCAATTGTTTATATCATTTAAATAACCAGTGCTGATATTTTACAAATGTGCCAATTTGCTTAACTAGGTCTACCAAATATAATTCTGGATGCTATCACAAGAGGGGCTAGAACACTGACTATGAGAAACATATTTGATGCTTAAATTTATTAAAAGAGAGAGAATAAAGAGTCAAAGGGTTTGCGTTGCTGAGGCAGTTCTTCATAAGCAAGTAATAGTACCATAATGCTGACAGGGCAGAGGTTTCTGTGGGGATTTAGCAAGGCATCAAATTTACCTGAACTCTTTTCAGACCAGCAATGAGGGGTATTTGATTTTGATTTTGCTCACGAGATGATTCAGAAAAGTTTACAGACTGGATTTTATTTTTCTATTTAAAATGAAAATAGTTTTATTGAATCCTGTGGAAAAACTGTTCTTTCATCAAAGATGACCAGTACAGTAATTGGTACTGGGTTTTTTGTTGTTTTTAATATTGTTTTTTTCTTTTTAAATCATTAACACATCTAAGAAGTAGGAAGGGAGGTCCAGGGTGCTTTTTAGTGTTTCTGATACTGAGCGCAGGTTGTGGTCTAGAATGCAGGTCACCATTCTAGGTGGCCCTGAATTTCCTAGGGTTCCCATTTCTATCTGGCCTAGATAAAATCACAGGCACTTTGAACAGGGGTATCATTTGTTCTTTACATTAGTAGTTTGATAAATTTTGAGTTGGTTAATTTTCTAAGATAATCTCCCCTTAAGGTAGTTTGAAGTTGTACCTGAATGATTTACCAGCTCAGTTGCTCCTAGATCCAACTCTGTTTGTAACCCATTACCAAACCTTTTTCCATTTCCCAGGACACCACTGAAACATCTTTCTGGATAAATAAAGCATAAAAACCTCTGGAAATTACTATGGTAGTACAAAAAAAAATTAGTAGTCCTGAAGAATTTCCTAAAATGCAAAATTGGCAAAAAAGGAAAACATCATTCCATTTGCTAATAACTTTCCTTTGATAACTATCTTTCCTCAACTTATATTTACCAAATACCTATAATAGCCAACTATAGAATTCTGTGCTTTTCTCCATGAGAATGGAATCTAATACTTACCCTGGCGAAGTGGTTGCTTCCAAGTAGAGTCTGAAGGAGGACAGGCAGCTTCTTTTCCAGGTGAAGTTTATGGCACAGTTGGGTCAACTCCTCTCGGTCCAGAAATCCTGTCCCAGTAGTGTCACAGCTGTTGTAGACTTCCCTGAGCTGTGAGACATAGTGGTTCTCTTCTTCATCCATCCCATAGCAGGCTGGCCATACCAGAGGAAAATAAAAACATTAGGACAGATTTCTTGCCACCCCATATCCTTTCTACATGGTTGGACAAACACAGGTCACAGAGTTGGTGTGTGGGAACAGGTATCAGGAGTTGTGTTAGGGTCAAGTGCAGCTGGGAGGAACCAGCTCCACCTTTGCAAGAGAGGCCAGAGCAGTTAACAAGGACACAGGATAAAAAGACCAGTGCTTTGGTCATCAGTCACAAAAAAGCTTTCTTTGTTGTATTAAAAAAAAATCTATTATAGAATAAACAAAACAAGAAATGCAGGGCTCTGTGGCATGCACCTATAGTCTCAGCTCCTTGCAAGGCTGAGGCAAGAAGATCATTTGAGCCCAGGAGTTTGAGGCCAGCCTGGGCAACACAGTAAGACTGTCTTGAAGAGAAAACAGAGGAGAGGAAGGGAGGGGAAGGAAGAGGAAGAAAAGAAAGAGAAAATAAGGTAAAGGAAAAGAAGAAAAGCTAAATACAAAGATAACTACAAGCATCCAAATTCTACCACCTAAAAAATGATTAGTATTTTGGCAAATGTACATTCCAATTTTCTGTGTACGTACACTAATGTGGTTTTTCCTTACAAATACAAGTATTTACTTACAAATACAAAAATCAGTAGTAGAAACTTAAACAAATTTCATTCAAGTGCTTATAAGAGAACATGACACATTTATCCTGGTATTTATCCAAAAGAACTAAAGTCATCATGCTATAGTGATACATGCATACCCTTGTATGTTCATAACTCACAACGGCCAAACTATGGAACCATAGGTATTCACCAATGGATGGATGGATACAGAAAGTGTGGTATATATACACAGTGGAATTTTATTTAGTCATAAAGAAGAATGAAATCATGTCATTTGCAAGACAAGGGATGGAATTTGAGACATTAAGTGAAATAAGTCAAAATCAGAAGGTCAAGGGTCCTATGTTTTCTTTCATATGTGGAAGCTAGAGAGGAAAAAGTAAAAGGCAGGGGAGGAGGGAATCTCCTGAAAACCAAAGGGAGATTAGCAGAATAGAGGAAAGGGATCAGGAAGAGGAAGGAGGGGAAGAAAAGCGGAAATACTGGGTAGAATGATACTGACCAAATTACGTTGTTACACTGTATGCATATAAAAATATGTACCAAGTCCGCATATACAAATATGTACCAAGTCCACATATACGAATATGTACCAAGTCCCACAATTATGTACAACCATAAAACACCAATAAAAAATTGGAAAAAATTTTGAGGAAGAATAAAAACTGTTTTAACTAATATAGTTATTGGCCACTTACTGATCACTTAACATATAGTAATTCATGTTTTATTTATCAATTTATCAATATTTATCAACTATTTATGCCTTATAACAATTCTGTCAAGAAGAGCCTGCAACTTCTTGGGGAAACTATTTTTAAAAAGGATAAGAAATATTTATACTAAAATGGTAAGATTTTTTTTGTGGTATTATACACTTATACTTCCTATTTTTACTTTTTATATTTCTCAAAAATTTTATATCAAGTAGAGTAATTTTAAAAACCAGAAAAAAAATGTTGCAAAAAAAATGAAAAACAGTGAGGTCCTAAAGACATTAGGATGAACCATACAAAACCATCAAAGTTTTGTGGCCATTATGTTGAGTGAAATATGCCAAACTCAGAAGGTCAAAGGTCATATACTTTCTCTCATATGTGGAAGCTACAGAGAAAAAAGGAAAAAAAGGCATATGTGTGGGAGACCTCATGAAAACCCAAAGTAGAGAAGAGGAAAGGGACTAGGGGGAAACAGGAGGCAAAGGAAAGGGAAATACTGGGGAATGATATTGGCCAAATTATATTGTTATATATGTGCACATATGAATATGTAACAATGAATCCCACCATTTTGTTAAGGCATAATTATAAGGCACCAATGAAAAAGAAAAAATGGTTAAGAGTTAATTACAGACTACATTTTTTTTATAAAAACTAAGTTAAAAATAAAATCTTTTTATAAAAGTAAAGAAAAGTCATCAGATCCTTGACAAAGGTGCCAAAAGCATAAGTGGGAGAAAAGATAGTACCTCTGACAAATGGTACTAGAAAAACCAGAAAGCAATATGTAGAAGAATGAAACTAGGCCCCTATCTTTGGTCTTGCACAAAAATCATCTCAAAATCAAAGACATAGGAACTCGTAAAGCTTAAGAAATGAAACCAATGGGCTGGGCTGTAGCTCAGCAGCAGAGTGCTTGCCTAGCATGTGTGAGGCACTGCATTCAATCCTCAGCACCACATTAAAGATAAACAAAAAAAGGCATTGTGCCCATCTACAACTAAAAAAAAATAAAAAACAAAGAAATAAAACCAAGAATCAAAGTGGAATAGCATTAAATTAAAAAGCTTCTGCACAGCAAAGGGAACAAGAGCATGAAGAGAGAGCCTACAAAATGGGAGAAAATCTTTACCAGCTACTCTTCCAATAGGATATCTGTAACTAGAATATATAAAGAACTCAAAAAACTTAAACACAAAAATAATAATCCACTCAATAAATGGGCTAAAGATCTAAAAAGACATTTCTCAAAAGAAGTAATACAAATGACCAACAAATACATGAAAAAACATTCAATATCCTTGGCAATCAGGGAGATGCAGATTAAAACTATTACTATATACTATTACAGATATTACTATGAAAACTATACTGAGATTCATCTCACTGCAGTCAGAATAATGACAATTGTCAAAAATACAAGTAAAAGCTGGGTGTGGTGGCGCACGCCTGTAATCCAAGCCACTTGGGAGGCTGAGTCAGGAGGATCACAAGTTCAAAGCCAGCCTCAGCAACTCAGCGAAGCCCTAAGCAACTCAGTGAGACCCTGTCTCTAAATAAAATACAAAATAGGGCTGGGGATGTGGCTCAGTGGCCGAGTGTCCCTGAGTTCAATCCCTGGTTCCAAAAAAAAAAAAAAAAAGAATACAAGTAACAATAATTGCTGGTGAGGATGTGGGAAAAAGGTACACTCATACATTGTTGGTGGGACTGCAAATCAGTACAACCAGTTGGAAAGCAGTACAGAGATTCTTTAAAAGATTAGAAATGGAACCACCATATGAGACAGCGATCCCACTCATTGGTATTCATCCCCAAGATCTAAAATCAGCATTCTGTAGCAATACCATACCAACATTTATAGCAGCACAATCCTAGGCACCCATCAGTAGACAAACAGATAAAGAAAATGTGGTATATATACACAATGGAGTTCTACTTAGCCATAAACAAGAATGAAATTATGGAATTTGCTGGTAAATGGAAGAAATTTGAGATATCAAGCTGAGCGAAATAAACCAGACTCAGTCAAAGGTCAAATGTTTTCTCTCACATATGGAACTAGAGGTAAAAAAAAGAATAACAAAAGTGGGACCTTGTGAAAATAGAAGGGAGAACAGTAGACTAGAAGCAGGAGACCAAGAGTGAGGGGAGGAGGGGAGGTAAAAGGGAAAACTGGGGAATAAAGTTGACTAAAGTATGCCATGCGCATGTATGAATATATCATAATGCATTCCGATTTTAGATGTAACTATAATGCACAAATTAAAAAATAAATAAATAGAAAAAGACCAATAGAGCAGAAGGAGGACTGAAATGGAGAAAAGGATGTTATAGGCATCTATGAATATATCAAAATGAACCCCACTGTTATACATAGCTACAATGCACTAAAAATTAAAATTTAAAAACAAAATAAAAACAAAGAAAAATGTTCAAAATATGGTGGCCTGCTTTCTGAAATAGACTGGTTCTGTTCTCTTAAGGTACTTTTATCTAGATTTTCTCCCCAGTTCACCTCCCCACCTCAAAAAAACAACAAAGCTGGGCACAATGGTGCATGCCTATAATCCCAGCACTTGGGAGGCTGAGGCAGGAGGATCAAGAGTTCAAAGCCAACCTCAGCAACTTAGCGAGACCCTAAGCAACTCAGTGAGTCCCTGCGAGACCCTAAGCAACTCAGTGAGTCCCTGTCTCTAAATAAAATACAAAACAAACCAAGAAACAAACAAAAACAAAAAACTAAAAAAAAAACCCCAAACACCCCAAAGTTCTACACACCCTTTAAAAGTCCAGAAAAGGAAAACAAGAGAAGGGAAGGGGAAATTACTGGAATAACACAAGATTTTTTCAAGCAGACATGTGGCAAAATCCTAGTGTGTGGAACAACAAATGAAAAACACCCATACCAAGCACGTCGTCATGAAATTTCAGAGCCCTAAAGACATCGAGAGAGAAAGAGCAGCCCATACCCACAGCACCAGCCATATAACGACCCCTACTGTCCACAGAAAGACAGAAAAGTCAAGGATTAAAAGGAGGTTGACCATATTGAGGGAGATGATGTTCAAACCGGTCAAGAAGCTATCAGAATATGAACTTCAGCAAAATGAGGGATTAACTTTCAACAGAGGAAGACACAGGTTCTGGGATCTGTGCCTCAGCTGAGCCATGGAGACTGTGCTGGAGGAGGGCAGCCCTGAACCCATGCAAAACAGGCAGCTGGAATCATGGATCTTTCACATTTGGAGAGTAACAGAAATACAGATGGATTTGTGACGAAGTTGATGGAGCACTTGAAAAAAAAATAAGGATAAGCACATTTAAAAAGTAATTTAAGTAAAAACCCAGAAAACATTATGCTCTGTAAAACCAAACTTGGCAAAAAGAAACAAAATCATCGCCAACTTCTTGGTTCTGCAGGATAATATCATACAGTCCTAAGAGTAAAAATACACACTGATTATTGAACCAAAGCCTTGATATCACGAGAGAACAAAAGAAAGGCTGTTAAGAGGGCTGAACTTCTGCCCGGTAACAAAAAGCCCGGAGATTACAAAAGATGATGGCATAAGCAATATTACTTAGGAATACTTGGGAATGTGGACATATATACCAGGATAAACACCTACAATTAAAAGTGGTTGCCTCTAAGGAAGAGGTATAGGTAGAGTGTAGGGAAAGGAGGCTGCTGTTGTCAACATACACTTTTTAAAACTTTTATATTTAGCCAGATACAGTGGCACATGTCTGTAATCCCAGTGGCTTAGAAGGCTGAGGCAGGAGGATCATGAATTCAAAGCCAACCTTGGCAACTTAGTGAGGCTCTAAGCAACTCAGCAAGACCCTGTCTCTAAATAAAAATATAAAAAAGGGCTGGGGATGTGGCTCAATGGTTAAGTGCCCCTGGGTTCAATCCCTGGTACCTCCTCCAAAAAAAACAAAACAAAACAAAACAAAACAAAAAAATTATTACCTTTTGAAATTTTTAACCCTCATGAGTGTTGAAAAACTAATTCCAACCCAATGATCAATGAATTATCAGTGTAAGTTCCACACACAACATAGCAAGTGCTCTTGGAAGATGTGGAAGTTGACATGGAGCCAGTGTCCTCACCCACTGCCCCCACAAATTAGAAAATGGTATAGGATAATATAAAGTAAATGCGAAATTTCATGGGATCAAGTGCCTCACATTCATGGTATGGCCATCAGATAGGGTCACCTTCTGTGGGGTGACAGGGACACTTTGCAGCAGGGGAGTCATCTGAGGGGATGGTCCTGGGCTTCTCAAGCAGAGGATGGTTGTGGCATTTGCATACAGAGACAGTGATAGGCTGTCGGTGATTTGCAGTTCAGGAGAAACACAGGCACCTCAGTACATTTCAGTCCCCTTATAGCACAGTGACATTTCCACAGGCCTCCATAAAACAGGGCCCGGATAGGAGTAAAGACACATATCTATGCTTGCATTTTTGTTTCTCTCTCACACACTCTCCCAGGGACTCCGCCTCATCCACAGATGGTGATTTCCATGGAGCCAGCAGCCCCTGTTAGGAGGCTCTCCTCTGGCGTCCTGTGCTCAGGTTATACTGAGACATTCCCTGACTTGAGGTGCTGGTAACCAGACTGCACTCAGGCAAGCTCTCGTCTGTCCAAACCCTGCAATATCAACTGAGAGATAAATAAGCATCACTGTCCAGGCTGGGAGTAAAGCACGGGATGGGGGTTGGGGGGTGGGGGCCTGTAAGCTTCGCATCTGGTTTGGTCATTGTCTCCTAACTGGAATGGAGCCTGTGATCACTAAGGTGTTTGTTCAGCTTTCTTCCTCCCAGAGAAGCTAAATGTTGTGGCGCTCTCCCCCTCCACACACCCACACCCTTTTCTCTTGCCTATCACATTCTGAAAAAGCAGTACCCCAGCAAAGTTGGATGACCCCAAAAAGGTAGGTAGATCTGTCTTGCCTCTTGTGAAATTACCACACAGTGTATTTTAATTTTTCCCACAAAAGAAATTACACTGAAATATCCTTTCCAGAATTCTTTCAGTTCCCCACTTCTCCTAAGACAACCCTGGAGAACCCTGAACCTGGTGCAGATGATGAGTAGCCCCTGGGCATCTCTGGCAGAACAGTCATGGTCCCAGGTTGTCCACCTGTGGCGAGCTGTGGGGTACACCTGCCAGTGTAGTGCCCACTCCCAATACAGAGGGTCAGGCTGCTGGGGATGGGGATGGGCAGGGATGTGGAGCATAGCAGTGGGCTTCAGGGCCTGTCCAAAGGATGGTAACAGCAGATACTTGAAGGACAGGAATTCTCAGGGCTAAAATCTGCTGCTGAACAATCCTTTTTCACTGCTTTTCAGAGTCTGATCAAATGATGTGAATGCTGCTCTTCAGTGTCTAGTAGGTACTTAATGAATGTTGCCAAGATGCACATGGAAATGGATTGGCCATGGGCCAATTCCCTTAAGTCCCAGAACATGAGCATCCAATTTCCCTGGAACCATAGCCATGTGTATGTTAATGATAACAGCAAGAACAGTGTGCAGTGAGGAGTTCAGGGAATGGTCATATGATGGAGAGAGGCCACAGATCAGGTGCCAATGTTTCATAACACTGGACTCTCCCTGACCTGTAAAAGAGAGCTCTACATAAATATCAAAGTTGGCAACAATGCCTCCACAACTAAGAAACCAGTATCCTTTTTCTAGGCCTCATTACGAGGCCTCAGGACCCCTGTCCAGTCACCAAAAGCCCAGGCTCCAGGCCAGTCACAGCTTCTGCAACGTGGTTGAATAAAGCATTCTGCTGAGCTGAGGAGGCGGTTACAGAGAAGGCCAGGCCCCCACAGGTGGAAAATACTGCTGACCCTTTGTCCACATTGTAACATCACCACCAATATTATCAACACCAAAATAATTGTTCCCACACATGGGTACCCAGACTGCTTTGGCATGTCATTTATATTTCCAAAAGTGCCTCACTGCCCATCTGCCTCTCCCTCTCACCCTCCTTAGAAAAGCAATCATCTAAATAGCACATGAACCCCAGAAACCTGTTTAGGCTTCCTAAAGCTTTTGCATGAGGGGAGAGGTGAGAACACTTCTCCCTTATAATACTTCCACAGACCCATGGGAAAGATAAAATAAGGGAAAGACTTCCCAGATATCCCAGGTGGGGTCGGGGGTGGCCCCACCAGGAACATACAGTCTGGTTCTATGTCACCAACAACGCTACTGGTTCCAGGGTGGCTTCTAGGCCTATAGGTATACTGAAGTGTATACCTGTACCTTTGTACCTTACCACAAAGTGGTTCACTATAAATAATAAACACTATTTACCTGGGTAATTTAAAGTCCTCTTCAGTTTCTTCTTCATCCAAACTGAATTACTTATTACTTCTCAGGATTCCACATATGTATAAGATGTTTGCACATCAAACCACCTGAAAACCAGCATTCAGCAGCTAACTGCAAAATTAGCTAAAGAGGAATACTTGGTAAAATTAGCTAAAGAGGAATACATGGTTTCTTTTAGTTCTTTTTTTTTTAATTGAAATGAGTAGAATCTTAATAGTTCTAATGCTATAAAACTTAATTTAAAATTCAAACATAAACACTGCTACCAGGTGAAGCAAAATCCTGTTTTCGTCCAAGAGAGAAAAACCTGTCTTTAAACAAACTGGATACTGTCCCAGAGACAAATGTCCTTGTCCATCCAGTCTGCAAGACAATGTAGCCCTCCGGAGGCCAAAGGAGCAAGGTGTTGGTTTGCGCTTAATTTATGCACAGTGCTACTGAGAAGCCACTGGACACTGACCACAGGAAAAATCGCCTAGGTATGCAGGTAATTTGGGGGCTCAAATGACCCCTGCAACAGGAAACAATTCCAAACAAGGCCCTCCATAAAACCTGCTCACCTAGAATGAATAAGGCTAACAGCAGCCATTCTGTATTGTTCATTCTTTGTCTGAAAAGATGTTACAAAATACTGAAGCCAAGTCTTAGGTTTCAATTTTCATACTTCAGAAGTTTTAAACTATTAGAATTAATTTTTGCATTAATTATGTTATGACTTATTCTTGTTTTTCAAAATGTAGCTATTTATTTAGTTTGTATACACAGTCCCTACATATCTCAGCAATAAAGTTTTAAAGTTAGCTTGTTTTTTCCTTTTCTTTTCTTTTTTTTTTTTTTTTTGGCCATGCTGGAGATTAAACCCAAGGCCATGCACATGCTAGGCAAGTGCTCTACCACTGAGCTACAATCTCTTGTCCCCGTTCCCTGCCTTTTTTGAGACAGGGTCTAAATTGCCCAGGCTGGTCTCAAACTTATGATCCTCCTGCCTCACCCTCCCAAGTAATTGAGATTATGGGCATGCAACACTCATTATTTCCAGCTTGAAAGGTATCTTTTCTCTCAAAGTTTAAGAAGCTACATTTTTTATTGTTTTCCAAAGATAAGCTAATATCTCATTTAATTGTTACTTATAATATTCTATTTCCCTATGAAATGGATTTTTAGAACAAAACCTGTAAAGATATCAAGTTTTAAGTCAGGCATGGTGGTGCACACCTATAATCTCAGGAACTCAGGAGGCTAAGGCAGGAGGATCACAAATTCAAGACTGGCCTCCGCAATTTAGCAAGGTCCTAAGCAAGATCCTATTTCTAAATAAAAAATAAAAAGGAATGGGGATGTGGCTCAGTGGTAAAAGCAGCCCTGGGTTCAGTCCCCAGTACCACAAAAAAAAAAAGAAAAAAGAAAAATCTGAATAGGCCTACAACTAAAGGACAATCTATCAGTTAAAACAGAGCCAAACTCCTTCCCATAAAAAAGTGCAGGTACAGTTGCTACATTAGTGAAATATACCAAACATTTAAAAAAGAATTAACACCAAATATTTTCAAACTTCTCCAAATACTAAACAATGAAGAAAGACTTCCTAACTCATTCTGTGGCGCCTGATACCAAATCCAAACAGACACCAAGGGACAGGATGGGAAGGAGCATACATCAATGTCCCTTATTACTACCCATGCAAAAATCCTCAACTAAAGACTAGTAAATCTAATTCAGCAGTACATTAAAAGGATTATACACCATGACTAGGGGGATCTACTCCCAGAAGGAAAGGATCGCTCAGCATGTGAAAATCAATCACGGTAACATCATACACTACATGAATAGAAGAATAAAGTGAGGAAACTGGTCATCTTTATTGATGCAGAGAAAGCATATGTCAAAATTCAACACTTTCCATGATGGCAGCACTCAATAAACTAGGAAAAGGAAGGAACTTTCTTAACATGATAAAGGCCACATATGAAAATCACACTCAATGGTAAAAAACTAAAACTTTCCCCCTAAGATTAGGATCAAGACAAAGGTGATTGCTTTTACTGCTTTTATTGAACATAGTACTAGAAGTTCTAGCCACAGTAATTAGGCAAAAAAAAAAAAAAAAAAAAAAAAAACAGGTTTCCTAAGGGAAAGAAAAATGTTAAATGATCTGTTTGTAGATGGCATGATCTTATATAATAGAATATCCTAAAGCTTACAAACATACAACCTTCCCTGCAAATTGTTAGACCTCATAAATCAGTTCAGAAACACTGCAGCAGACAAAATCAACATTAAAGTCTGCCACAATTCTAATATACTAGCAATGAACAATCCAAAAGAAAATTAATAGTTCCAGGCTGGAGTCATAGCTCAGTGGTAGAGTACTTACCTAGCACGTGTGAGGCACTGGGTTCAATCCTCAGCATCACATAAAAAAATAGTAAATAAAATAATGGTATTATGTCCATCTACAACTAAAAAATCTGTATATTAAAAAAATTAATAGTTCCATCTATACATCAAAAGGAATAAAATAATTAGAAATAAATTCAACCAGAAATGCAAAAGACATGCATACTGAAAACTATAAAGCATTGCTAATATAAATAAAAGAGATATAAATAAATGAAAAGACATTATATATTTAAGGACTGAAAGACTCAATATTGTTAAAATGTCAATACTATTCACTTCAATCTATAGATTCAACCAAATCCTTATCAAAATCCCTAAGTCATATTTTGGGGGGGAAAAAACCCATCCTAGAATTCAAATGAAATCTGGAATGATCCCCAAATAGCCAAAACAATTTTGAAAAGGAGTGAGAAGCAAACTTCTAACTGCCAGTCCCAAGAAAGGACATCGACTGCATGGAGAACAACAAAGATCATCATTAACCCAGAAACAAGAGTCCATACACTTACGCCCACTACACCCAAGGCTATTGCTATGTCCACCACAACCTGGTTACCTATTTGCTTGAGTTGGGTGAGACAGGACACATACAAGTTGACAGAATTACTTAAAGACAAGCAGAAGAAATCTTGGATCCACTGTAAGACAGTAGTCCCCCAAGACTCAAGAAAGCTCAAGTGCCCCATTGTGGTCCACAAGCTGATTTCAAAAGGCAGTTTTTCTTCAAGGACCATGTGATACACGCTCTGAAGGACATCCTGCTTTCAGAGGAGGGAGGAATAAAGTCCAGGCTGTCCTGGGCAATTCCTCCCAGACTCAAGGTGTTACTTCCCTAAGAGATACAGGAACAAATGCCCAGACTGTTTCTCTAATCTCAGGACCTTGCATTCTCAGACATTCTAAAATTATTCTTTTTTTTTTTTTTTTTGGTACTGGGGATTGAACCCAGGGGCATGCCACCACTGAGCCACACCCCCAGCCCTATTTTGTATTTGATTTAGAGACAGGGTCTCACTGAGTTGCTTAGGGCCTCGCTAAGTTGCTGAGGCTGGCTTTGAACTCGCGATCCTCCTGCATCGCCTCCCAAGTGCTGGTTTTACATGTGTGCGCCACTGCGCCCAGCTCTAAAATTATTCTTAAGAACTTAAAAGCAAGAAAGATGAGAGAAGAGGATTGGTCCAAGGCTACCCAGAAAACTGTTCTGCAGAACAAAGAGAGCTCAAACTTCCTGATTTTAAAACAACTATAAAGTTAAAATAATCAAAATAATAATAATAGAAAGAATGTCCCCTATACAGTACATACAAAAGTAGCTCAAAATTGATTAAAGGGTTAGAGATGGAGCTCAGTGGTGCAGCACTTGCCTAGCATGCAAGTAGCCCTGGGTTTGATCCTCAGTACTACAATCAATCAATCAATTAATCAATCAATTTTAAAGAAATGTTTTAAAATAAATTTTAAAAATTGAAAGAAATTTTTTAAATGTGAAAATGAATTAAAGACATTAAGGGATAATATTGTAAAATTATTAAAAGAAAACAGGAGAAAAACTTCAAAATGTTGAATTGGCAATGGTTTCCTGGATATGACACATGAAGCATGGGTGTGATTGGTGTCAGTGTATCCCCCAAAGCTCATATACTGCAAGCCTAGTCCTAATGAAACAGTATGGAGAGTCTCATGAATGGATTAGCTGAGTGTGGATTTGTTAGAAAAGAGTTAGGCCCCCTCTTAATCTTCCCGGCCTTCTTTCTATCTGCCATGGGATGAGGCAGTAAGAAGACCCTTCCTGGGTGCTGGCACCTTGATATTATACTTCCCAGAGAGCAGAACTGTGAGAAATAAATTTATTTTCTTTATAAATTACCTTTTTACTGGTATTCTGTTAAAGCAGCACAAAACAGACTATGACAACAGAAAAAAAAATAGAATAAATTGGACTTCATCAAAATTTAAAACTTTAGTGTAACAAAAGATACTATCCACAGACAGAATACAACAGAAGAAAGTATTTGCAAATCATATATCTGACAAGGAATTAGTATAGAGAATATATAAAGAATGCCTATAAATCGCAACATAAAAATTTAAATATGGATAAAGGATTTAAATACATATTTCTCAAAAAAATATACACCAATAGCCAATAAGCACAAAAAGTATGCTCAACATCATTAGTCATTGGAGAAATACAAATCAAAACTATAATGAGGCTGGTCACGGTTGTGCACGCCTGTAATCCCAGCACTTGGGAGGCTGAGGCAAGAGGACTGCAAGTTCAAAGCCAGCCTCAGCAACTTAGTGAGGCCCTAAGCAACTCAGTGAGACCCTCTCTCTAAATAAAATATAAAATAGGGCTGGGGATGTGGCTCAGTAGTGGAGTGCCCCTGGGTTCAATGCCCAGTACCAAAAAAAAAAAAAAAAACAAACTATAATGAGCCAGGCATTGGTGGGCTAGCAATCCCAGTGGCTCAGGAGGTTGAGGCAGGAAGATTGAAAGTTTGAGGCCAGCCTCAGCAATTTTATCAATGCTCTAAGCAACTTAGTGAGATCCTATCTCACAATAAAAAATAAAAAAGAGCTGGGGATGTGAATCAGTGGTTAAGTGCCCCTGGGTTCAATCGCTGGTACCAAAAACAAAACAAAAACACAACCCTACAATGAGATACCACCTCAAACTCATTAGGATTGCTACTATCAATAAAACAAAATAGCAAGTGCAGTAAGGCTGTGGAAAAACAGAAACTTTCACGGTTGGTGAGATTGTAAAATGAGACAACCCTCTGGAAAACTTTACGGTTCCTCAAAAAGTTAAATACAGATCCAACAACTCATGAAGCACAAAGAGAAATTTACCCTCACAATGAAAAGAACTAGGGCTGCTACCATGTCCAAATGACCACACTCAGTGACCAATAGTAAGATAACCCGACACTTTGTTCTTGATGTAATGTCACAAGAAGTACAAAGATTATCTATGTAGTGGCTTTGCCAAAACTATCTGACCAGATTCTGACTGAAAAAAACATCATCAGATCTAAAACAAGAATTCTACAATACACTATTCAAAAATGCCAATATCATTAACCTTTAATGGGTAAGAGTGGAGGTTCTACATTCAAAGAAGTTAAAAAAAAGAGAATCAAACTCAGCATATGCAGTATTTAGAGTCTGAATTGAACAGCTAAAACAGCCATGAAGGACATTTTGCAACAACTGCAGACATTAATATGGACTGTACATTGATGATGTTACTGAATCGCTGTTGGTTCGTTCAGGGGAGAAGACAATATTGCCATTACACGAGATAAGGTCTTTATCAGGTGAAGCATATTATTAAGTATTTTTAAAGGATCAACATGACTTTTCCTTTGCTGGTTATACTAACCAATATTCTTTTTGTTCTTTATCTTCACAGGATATAAGTGTTTTCTAAGAACTTACTGTTTTACAATTATCTCCACTTTGACCCATATAATATTTTTCAAAAGGTCATCTACATAAAATTTCACTTAAATATTAAAAAATGAATTTGCATTTTTTTCCTTTCATATGATCTATTTTCGATCCTTTTCGAAGGTGTGCGTGTGTGTGCATCCATCCATCTTTCACTTTGTGAGGGACTTCCTGTCTCAACACAGTTTAAGAGTTATAGGTTGCTGGGGTTGTAGCTCAGTGATAGAGCACTTGCCTTGCAGGTGATGAGGCACTGGGTTTGATTCTCAGCACCACATATAAACAAATAAAAATAAGGTTCATCGGCACCTAACAAATTTTTTTTTTTTTTAAAAGGGTTGTATGATGACAGATGGCTCACTGGTCAATTCTACCAATGATTTTAAGAAGAATGTAGACAAATTCTTCATAAACTCTTTCAAAAGAAAGAAAAATTGAAGAGGGGAACACTTCTCAACCACTTTTGGCAAAAATATCACAAGAAAACCATACATCAATATCTCTCATGAATATTAAGGCAAAAATCCTCAATAAGACAACTAGCAAACTAAATCCACCAATCTATAAATAAAGACTTATACAACATACCAGTGGGATTTAAATCAGAAATGCCAAGATTCGGTGGCGCACGCCTGTAATCCCAGCACTTGGGAGGCTAAGGCAGGAGGATCATGAGTTCAAAGCCAGCCTCAGTAACTCAGCGAGGCCCTAAGCAACTCAGTGAGACCCTGTCTCTAAATAAAATACAAAATAGGGCTGGGGATGTGGCTCAGTGGTGGAGCACCCCTGGGTTCAATCCCCAGTACCAAAAAAAAAAAAAAGAAAAGAAAAAAGAAATGCCAAGATTGGTTTAATATCTGAAAATTAATCAATAAAATACAAAGAATAAAAAATATAAAGGACAAAATAGGCACAGAAAAAGCATTTGGCAAAATTCAATGCCCCTTATAATTTTAAAAAACAACAAACTAGAAATAGAAGTGACCTTTTGAAAACTACAAGTAATGTCACACTAAATGATAAAAGATGGAATGTCTGATCTTTCCCTAAGATTAAAAAGAAGAATGCCCACTCGTAGCACTTCTAATCAGAATTATACTGGATGTTCTAGGTATAACAACAATTGTACAAGAGAAACAAAAATGACATCCAAATTTAAAAAACAAATAGTAAAACTATTTCTTTGCAGATGACATGCCCTTGCACATTAAAAATCTCAAGTAATTCACTAAAAACCATTAGAACTAAAAAATGAGATCGGCAAGTTTCCCACGTATGATACAAAAATCAGTTATATTTATGTACATCTGCAAAGAACAATCCAAAACAAAATTAAGAAAACAATTCTGAGGGTGAGGTATGTAGCTTGGTAGTAGAGCACTTTCATACTATAAATGAAGTTTGATTCCTGGGTTTAATTCCTGACACCACAAAAACAAATAAACTGAATAATAAATTTTTTAAAAAGAAAGGCAAGGCAGGGCACAGTGGCTCATGCCTGTAATCCCAGGGGTGCAGGAGGCTAAGGCAGGAGGATCACAAGTTCAAAGCCAGCCTCACTAAAAAGTGAGGCACTAAGCAACTCAGTGAGACCCTGACTCTATATAAAATACATAATAGGGCTGGGGATATGGCTCAGTGTTTGAGTGTCCCTGAGTTCAATCCCCAGTACCCTCCCCACTCCAAAAACCAAAAGAAAGGAAAGGAAAATTTAAAAGAAAGAAAACAATAGCATCAAAAATAAAAATACTCAGGGGCTGGAGTTGTGGCTCAGTGGTAGAGTGCTTGCCTGGCATGTGTGAGGCCCTAGGTTCGATTCTCAGCACCACATATAAATAAATAAAATAAAACATCTCTTGACAGCTACAAAAAATTTTAAAAAGATTATTCTCATACTAAATATTATTTAAAAAAAATAATAATAAAATTATCAAGTTAAACTTAAGCAAAAATATGAAACCTATCCTCTGGGGGGAAAAACATAGTTGAAAGAAATTCTGAAATAACTGAATAAAAAAAATATTTATTTTCTAATCCCCAGAACCTGCACACAGAAAAATATGTAAATAGATGAGGGACATTGAGAGAAGCAGCTTATCCAAGATTATTCAAGTGGAACCTAAAACAATCACATACATAACATATAAAAGAGGAGCAGAAAGAATTTTGACAGGAAAGAAGGCAATGTTTAGAAAGCTTCTGGACCTTCTATTTGTTAGCATGACTTTGCATCTACTATTTCCCAATGTGTAATGAAAGTAATGAATTAACTTTCACGAAAACAGCAAGATGCAGAGAGATTAAAAAAGCAGCTTGGTATTTATCCAAAAGAACTAAAATCAGTAGACTATAGTGATACCATACCAATGTTTAGCACAATCCACAACAGCCAAGTTACGGAACCAGACTAGGATCCCGTCAATAAAGAACATGTGGTACATACACACAATGGAGTTTCACTTCGCCAAGAACAAGAATGAAATAATGGCATTCGCTGACAAACAGATGGAACCAGTGAACATCAAGTTGAGAAAAATAAACCAGACCCAGAAAGTCAAAGGTCAAATATTTCTCTCATATGGAAGCTAGAGAGAAAAAAAGGAATAATTAGTAGAGTAGAAGTAAGGGAGCAAGGGTGAGGGAGGAGTGGAAGCAAAGGGGAAAACTCAGGAATAAAGTTGACTGAAGTATGCATGTGACGTATGAACAGATGACAATGCATTCTGATTTTATATATAACTATAATGCACAAAATAAATAAACAAACAAATAAACAGAAGCAAGGCCAACAGAGGAAAGGAAGAGGATCAGGGAGGGTAGAAGGAAGAGAAAAGGGGAAGGAAGTGGGGAGCACCAGGGATTGAAATGGAGAAAACTATGTTCTAGGCATTTATGAATACATCAGAACGAATCCCACTACAATGCACTAAGAATTAAAAGAATTTTGAAAACAAACAAAAACAGAATAATGTTCAAAATATGGTGGCCTGCTTTCTGAAACTACCTGGCTCTGTTCTCTTAAGGCACTTTCATCTAGATTTTTCTCTCCCTAATTCACCACTCCCTGCAAACAAAAATAAAACACCCCAAAGCTCTACACACACTTTAAAGGTCCAGAAAAGAAATGCAAGAGAAGGGAAGGGGAAATTACTGGAGTAACACAAGATTTTTTCAAGCAGACATGTGGCAAAATCTACTGTGTGGAACACCAAATGGAAAACACCCACATTAAGCACGTCCTCATGAAATTTCAGAGCACCAGAACAAACAAGCCCTAAAGACATCGAGAGAGAAAGAGCAGCCCATACCCACAGCACCAGCCATCACAACGACCCCTACAGTCCACAGTGAATTATGCTATGTGCATGTATGGATATATCACAATTCATTCTAATTCTATATATAACTATAATATGCCAATTTAAAAATAAAAAAAAGGAAAACCAATAGAGTAGAGGAAGGAGTTTAGGGAGAGGGAAGAGGGGAGGCAAAGAAGAAATACTAGTGATTAAAATGGAGCAAATGATGTTATATATATGTATGTATATTAAATATATGTTACACTTGTTAACAGCAGATGGATATTTCACTGAACCGAGGAGTATCTGCTCATTTTTTCAACAAGTATACACTTGAATTTTTAACACTGAGCAGGTTTGGCAGGTATTCCTCACATGGATTCTTACTGAATATTTCGTAAGTGATTTCTCTAACCTTGTTATTCAATACAAATTTCCCCTTACTTGCCCATGCCTCTCAATCTGAATAAAGTGTTATAGAATATCAGAGGATTCAAAAAATACCAGAGAGCAACTAGTTCAATCAGACCCTTTAACAGACAAGGAATGGAAACCCCACACATGAACATGTAAACAGAAGAGTTTTTCTCAGCAAACTGAAGAGAGATTTTTCTCAGTAAAGATGAAGTGGACAAAGGTTCAGCAAGAGTGCAAAGGTGATGTTTCTAATTGTACCATTTTCCCTGCCACTCAAAGTGTGTGTGGTAGCTTTCTTGATAATCTCCAACTGAGACCCTCTATCCACTCTAAATAGCTGCTGATGTTCAAATTGTCAATAGCCCAAGAGCCAAGGAACAGCCTTCTCCCTGTCCCTTCCTCCTATCTCAGACTTTGATGGTTATCTTATCAAAAGGCATCACATGGCTAAAAAAAGGATAGCTGGAACTGTACACTGACTGGTGAAAGCTGACTGCACATTTCTGTCCAACTTTTTTCAATAACACATTGGAAAGTATTTCCTTTCAACTGGATTGTCCCATTCTTAAACTGGCTGGTGACTTACAGCCCTCTATTTTTACAGTCATCCTGTACTTCTTTCCACTAAGACACAACGTCCTTGCCTGGGCATACATATATTCAAAAAAACACTTTGGAGTCTGTATGCAATTGATAACAATGAAGTATGTGACTTCATTTCCAGAGTACCTTCTGATGTACAAGTGGTGCAACACAAAGAACTGAAACCAGATCCTTCTCATGGCCCATATAAAAGGAAGAAAAACAATCTTGGCTAGTCAGTTCCCAGCACTGGGAAGATAAAAGAAAAAGTCTTCAGCATTGGCAGCTGAAGAGATTGAGAGAATTTATAAATGATTGAGAGAATTTATAAATAGTGTACAAAGGCATACGTCTTTTAAAATTTACTTTTATTGTGCAGACTAAACTTGATAAAGGTTTAATTACTGCTGTGTGAGCCTTGTTAGGTACAGCTAATAATATAACAAATTGAAAGGACAAGTGGTAACAGGTGATAACACTGGACGATCTCTAATTACTCATCGAAGGACCAGAATATTAAGTGCTCAATAGTGCTCTGATTAAATCCACATAAAATGAAAAGGTTGATCTGATTTTAAAGTCTTATTTATTTATTTAGGTACTAGACCTGAACCCAGAGGGGCTTTACCATTGAGTCACATCCCCAGTTCTTTTTATTTTTTGAGACAGGGTCTCACTAAGTTGCTTAGGGTCTTGCTAAGTTTCTTAGAGTCTCATTAAATTGCTGAGGCTAGCCTCAAACTTTAATCCTCTTGCCTCAGTTTCTGAGTCACTGGGATTACAGCTATGTGCCACCAGGCTTGGCTAAAATCTTTAATAATGTGACTATTTTGATACCAGGGATTGAACTCAGAGGTGCTTAACCACTAAGCCACATCCCCAGCCCTCCTTTTTAAATATATTTTATTTTGAGACATGGTCTTGCCAAGTTGCTTAAGGTCTCCACTAACTTGCTGAGGCTGGCTCTGAACTCATGATCCTCCTGCCTCAGTCTCCCTAGCCACTGGGATTAGAGGTATGTGCCACTATACCCAGCTGTTCTCTAAGTTTCATACATTTCAAAAGGTAAAATCCCAAAGATTGGGAAAAATGCATTTCAATTTAACACAGATCTTGACTTTTGATCATGACATTCGCTCCTGTGCAAATTACTTAGGTATGACTTGGCTGATTTTAAGCTAATAAATGCAGGTACATTCACCCCCTCAAGAGGATCTGAGATTCTATAAGGAAAACTTTCAAACCTAACATCTCATCTGAAACCTTAAAATCTCTTCCAGACAACATGCAAATTCTCCTAGGTTTATAAGTTAATACCCATCTGAATTTTTACATCTATCCCTACTGTTTTATATCTATCACTACAGAGTTATTAGCAATCTAATTTAATTGTCAAAAATACTAGCAAGATAAATCCATACTGCTTTTGGTATCAAATCATATCTTTATGTTTCTAAAAACATTAAATGCTACATGAGCATTTCTGTTCTCACAGAAAAAAACATATTTGCTGTCTCATTAGGTTGCAGAAATGCTTTAATGCATACTATGATTTTTTATCAGTGTGAATTCCAATGTAAAGGAGAAAGCGCTGTGCTTATTATGCCAGTGTTTCATTATATGCATTTTTGAAAAAGTAATTCTTGTTAGTATGAATGCATGAAAACCTGTTTTGTAAAACACACTGCTTAGAAGGGGAGTTGCCTTTAAAAGTATTTCACTACTTACCATAGGATCTATACTTAAAAACTGCATTCCCAGGCTTTTCTACCTAACTCCCTGGCATACTGAGGGAACACACCTTTGGAGAAAGAAATAATCTGGAGAAAATGACTCATTTCCTGACTTGGTAGAGGATTAAACTCAGTTGAAACTGGAAAAAAATAAAATAAAAAGCAGCAAATACCTGGAGGATGGAGGAATGCATCTGCACTTAATATGCACATTTTTTCTTGTTCTCCCCTAAACAACACAGTACAACTATTTATATAACATTTACATTGTATCAGGTATTACAAGTAATCTAGACACGTTTTAAAATACAGGGAGGGGAGCTGGGCATGGTAGCACATGCCTGTAATCCCAATGATTTGGGAGGCTGTGGCTGGAGGATCGCAAGTTCAAGGACAGCCTCCACAACTTCACGAGGCCCTAAGCAACTTAGCGAGATCCTATCTCAAAACAAAAAACAAAAAAGGATTGGGGATGTGACCCAGTGGTTAAAAATCCCTACAGAATGTGTGACAGATACCACTGCCCTGTGTACATGCATGAACGCACAGATGGTGTGACTCTACTTTGTGTACAACCAGTGAAACAATAGCTGTACTCCATTTGTGTTCAATGAATCAATAAGTAAATAAAAAAAAATAAATTAAAAAAAAATCCCTAGGTTCAATCCCTGGTACCTAAATTAATAAAATAAAATAAAATGCTGGGTGCAGTGGTGCACAGCTTTAATCCCAGAGGCTCAGGAGGCTGAGGCAGGAGGATTTTGAGTTCAAAGTGGCCTTAGCAACTGAGCAAGGTCCTAAGCAACTTAGCAAGACTGCCTCTAAATAAAAAAACATACAGAAGGTGCTATGGTGTGACTCAGTGGTTAAGTACCCCTGGGCTCAATCCCCCTACCCAATCAATCAATCAATTGATAAATAAATAAACAAACAAATAAATAAAAATAGAAGGAGGGGAACTATGGGTAGATTATATGCAAATAAAAGTAAGGAATTTGTGCATCTGTGGGTTTGGTTATCCACAGTGGTCTTGAAATCAATCCTCTTCCCATGAGAGGATTTTGTGTCTAAAAATATTTAATACTCAAGTGTCCTCACAGAAAAAAACATACTGTCTCATTAGGTGAATGTTTTATACAACTATATTTGGTCTTTGTCCTGAGTTCCTGACATAGAGTTCCTAAAACATTTGGATTTCTCTGAGTGACAAGAGAGAGAGAAGCACTTTTTTTTTAATGTTTTGTAGTTGTAGATGGACAGCATGCCTTTATTTTATTTGTTTATTTTTTTACGTGATACTAAGGATTGAACCCAGTGCCTTACACATGCTAGGCAAGCACTCTGCCACTGAGCCCCAGCCCCAGCCCAAGAGAAACATCTTTTAATATTCATAAGCACCTTATGACAACACCAGAGTTTATGCTAGAGGGGACTCTAGGAGAGATTGCCGGTTATCAGAGGAACCAATCAAGTAATTAGAACACGGTGGTGTATGACTGTAATCCCAGCAGCTCAGGGGCCTGAGGCAGGAGTTGGGGAAATGGCATTTTAAATGGTGCCACGCACTGTCTTGCCAGGACTGAGGACACACAGGAACAGTCACTGGTGTCCCCACTTCTCTATGCATCTGCATCTCTAATAACATATGGGTAACATCTGGAAAGACATTTTTCTGACTCTCCTTGATGTTAAAAGACAATTTTAAGAAAAATAATCATTTTCCCATGGCAAAAATATTTTTCCTTCAATGTTCCAGTGGAGATGTAAATTAACCTGAAATAAATGCAACTCTTAGGTCAGCATTAACACATTTTCAAAGTAAAGCCAGGACAAAACCTTATTCCTTTAAGACAGCTACATAGTAATGCACCCGGTCAAGTGAGTCTGGGGGCAGAAAAAAGGTCGATCACTTATCTTCCCACAGGGAAGATAATGAGGAAGCAGAAAGCATCTCAGTTAGGCACATGTGGGATGGGATGAAGCCCTGAAATAGTAGCCTGTGGTGCTGACAGTTTGCTGCTCCTGGGTCACTGGCCCACTTGAGCAACAGGAGGATCTTCTGCATATGCTGCTTCAAGAAAGGAAAGATGGAGCAGAATGACACCAACAGGGAAACACTTGCTGGTGTTGGAGATTCAAATGGCTAGTCCCTGGAGAGCTACCAAAGGCTGCAAATAATTTACAAGCAAGACTCCCCCTGAGCAATATAGGCCCTCTTCATATAGGTTTGGAGAAACCAAGCAGGAATTCACTCTTCTAGGCAGAGATCAGGAGCAGGGTAGGAGCCCATTGTAGGACAGGCTTTAATATATATCTAGCAACTGGCAGGAGGAGCAAACAAGGAACCATGGAGAAAGACAAATGGACTCAGGAGAGCACTTGGGTAGGAAGGAGGGCTGTCAGGCACCCATAAGAACTCAAAGTCCCAAAAACAACTTGAAGAATGACAGTCAGTAGTTGTCAGAGTGGAGAGAACACAACTCGTGCCTCAGAAACACATAAGGACCTAATAAGCTGAGACAACTCCAGGATAAACTCTGCATAGATCAAGACGAAATTTCTACCACCAAACAAAATGTGGGCTCATGAAAAAGATCAAAGTGCATCCCAACAATAGAATTACAGTGCTAGGACACAGGAGCATAATGTGACAATTGATACACAGTACAAAAAATCTGGTTCACCTCTAGAACAGCCCAGCCCAGCAGGAGGGGGACAGATGAGGTGCATAACAGACATCCAGGAGGAGAGGGCCTCCCTTCTTTGCAGTATGTGTACTTGATGGCATGCAGTGTTAACATTTCAGGTCAGAATAGCACTAAACTATTTAAAACTCTTTAAACAAACCTATTCCACTTTGAAGGTAAGAAATCACAGATTTCACCATATTTGAAGTACATATTTCTTTATCTTTTCTGAGGCTCACAGGACCAGTCATCAAATCTTCAAATATAGCTTCTTCCCTATTCTCTCTGCCTCCTTCCAGGACTCCAATTATAGACATGTCAGACCTCTCAGGGCATCCCCTGTGTCTATTTTCCATCATTTTATCTCCCCAGTCTTCATTCTGGATATTTCCTGGAAAGTCTGCAGTTGTGCCTTTTCTACTGTTAAATATATCCATTAAGTTAATGTTAGTTACTACATTTTTTTCATCCCTAGAATTTATCTTTTACAAGATATTATGTCCATTTTAGTAGTTTATAGTTTTGCCGGGCGTGGTGGCGCACGCCTGTAATCCCAACACTTGGGAGGCTGAGGCAGGAGGATCGTGAGTTCAAAGCCAGCCTCAGCAACTTAGCGAGGCCCTAAGCAACTCAGTGAGACCCTGTCTCTAAATAAAATACAACATAGGGCTGGGGATGTGGCTCAGTGGGGGAGTGCCCCTGAGTTCAATCCCCGGTTCCAAAAAAAAAAAAAAGTTCATAGTTTTGTGCAGGAATTCTCAATCCTGTCCCTTATCGCCAGCAACATAGTCTATTTCATTACTTAAACATCTATGTCTGGTAACTCCAACATCAGGAACCCTGGGCAGCCTGCTTCCACTGTGCATTTTTCATTCATATTATCATAGCTCCTCCTGGGCCTGAGTACTTTAATTTTGTGACATTACATGTAAAACTGGAAAAAATATAAGCTCTGAATGATTTCTTTCCTTCTAGAGAGAAAAGGGCATTTGCACTCCAATGACAGCCTAACTCATGACCACAGGTGAAATGAATAAAAACTGGGTATGGACGCCTAGAGGATTAATCTGAAGCTTCCGGTTGACTCCTATGCCTAGGGAGTAATATTCTTCAAGGTCTTGACCTAAAATGCAGGCAGTTTATCAGGTGTCTATGTTGGTGGGAACCTGGACACCAATCTCTCTCTGCCTTAGGAAAATGGGGCTATCAAAGTGCAACTCAGCCTCCTTCAAAATGTACAGCCGATCCCTGCAATAACACAGCTCCCAACATTTGCCAGACGTACCTAGTGATATTGCTACATCATCCAGAGTTTGGTGTGCTGTCTTTACCACCTTGTTAATTCGTCAGTGTCTAGAGGATGACATTTAAAATTTCCTTACTTTTGGGTCTGCTGATGTCAAAGTTGGTTTTTGTCTGTTTGGGATTTATTTCATCTTCACTCTGGAAAGACATTTTCATTGGGTAGAGATTTCTTGTGGCACGTACCAAAGATCATACTGTCTTCTAGTTTCTGTCATTATTGTCAAAAAGTCTGTGAATTTATCTAAGGTCTCTTGTCGTTTTTGTCTGGCTGATTTTAATAAGCTCTACTTTAATTTGTCTTTTATCACTTCACTATTATACATTTTTTTATTTACCCCATCAGAGTGTCATTTAAGTTTTTTGACTCTATGGGTTGATGTACCACTAGTTCTGGAAAATTCTGAGTCATTATTTCTTAAATTACTGCCTCTGCTTTATCGTCTTTTTCTTCTGAGACCTGAATTAATTTGTGTTAGGCCTTCTCACCTAGCCATTCTCTCTTTCTTTCACCTTCTTGCTTCTACAAGTTGGATTCTGCATAATTTTTATCTACCTTCCTTCCCAGTTTACTAACTTTTCTTTAGCTCTTATCTTCTGTTAAGCATGTCCATTGACTTCTTAATTTTATTTCACTGTATCTTTCAGTTCTAATTTCAATTCTTTTTGTAATTTGCTGTTACTTTAAATTATTTTTCACTGAATAATTCTATGTTAAAATTTCCAAGCTTGGCTTTATTTCTTTCATCATAATTATGGAGGGTGTTTTAAAATCTCTGATAACTTTAAAATCTCGTGTTTTTATGGTTCTGTTTCCATTGTCTTTTTTGTTCCTGCTGGTTCTGGATCATGGTGTCTTGATTCTTTGTGTGCTTTGTTATATTTGACTACCTTTGGACAATGTACATGAAAAATTGCTTGGGTTTTTTTTTTTTTTTGATGCCAAGGATTGAACCCAGGGGTGCTTAACCACTAAGCCACATTCCCAGCCCCCCTTTTGTTATTATTTTTATTTGTAGATGGACACAATACCTTTTTTATTTAGTTTTCTTTTTTTATGTGGTGAAGCAGATCGAACCCAGTGCCTCTTGCATACTAGACAAGCACTCTGTCTCTGAACCACAACCCCAGTCCCGCGGTGTCGGGGTATTCTGGGTACCCCCGGCTATACGCTAAGATGGCACCTGGCGGTATGCCAGTTTTGCTGTTGCCACGGAGTAAACAGGTGTATCTTTTCGAAAGTTATTCCTGTCGGTTGGTTGTAAACTGGCCACACGTGTGTCCGGTTCACGCTTTAAGCCTTTGTCTATGCTTGCCCATGCTTGCTTTACGTGAAAGTTCTGTGATTGGTCAACTGAGGGTATAAGAGAGGGAGAGAGGGGGGAGGGAGAGAGAGGAGAAAAAAGGAGAAAGAAGAAAGAGAGAAGAAACATGAGTGCAAAATAAAGAGCTGTATACACATTCCCGGGATCGCATCTTTGTTGCGGGCGACAAGACGACGATACTGCAGCCCTTTTTTATATTTTATTTAGAGACAGGTTCTCACTGAATTGCTTAGGGCCTTAATAAGTTGCTGAGGCTGCCTTTGAACTTGCCATTCTCCTGCCTCAGCCTCTCGAGCTGCTGGGATTAGAGGCATGTGCCACCACACCTGGCTTTTGGGGTATTATTTTGACGCATAGGGTGATCAAGTCTTCTTTTGGAAAAAGATTGTTAATTTGCTTCCAATAGTAGCTGTCTGGAAGAAATACTAATCTGAAACTATCTTAATTCACATTTCAGATTTCACATTCTCATGAACCAGAGGAAGCTGTGCTATAAACCACTGAAGGGAAATGGAGTACTTTCACTCCATTCCCCAGTTCAAAATGGGGGCTGATTTGGTTCAAATGACCTAGAAACAGAAATCTTGACTGAATTTCTTTTCACTGAATAACACATCTTGGATATTACTCTGAATGTGTATTCAGAAATATAAATAATTCAGGCTGGGCGCGGTGGCGCACACCTGTAATCCCAGCACTTGGGAGGCTGAGGCAGGAGGATCGGGAGTTCAAAGCCAGCCTCAGCAACTTAGCAAGGCCCTAAGCAACTCAATGAGACCCTGTCTCTAAATAAAATACAAAATAGGGCTGGGGATATGGCTCAGTGGTGGAGTGCCTCTGGGTTCAATCCCCAGTACCAAAAATAAAAAATAAAAAAATAAAATAAAAAATTCAAGGGTAAACACAATTCTAATAGAGCTGCCCCATTCTTCCCCCACCTCCTTTGGAGGGGGCAGGGGTTGGGGAACAAGGTCTCACTATATTGCCCAGGCTGGCTTTGAACTCCTGAGATCAAGTGATCCTTCTGCCTTAGCCTCCCACGTAGTGGGAACAACAGGCGCATTTTTGCATGCCACCATGGCTGACCACATATGCATGTACCACTTTTTGCTTAACTAATTTTCTTTTGACGTATATTAGATCATCCCTTATTCTTTGCTATTACAAACAATACTACAATGAATACTCTTGTACCTAGGTTACTGTGCACATGTACCACTGTATCTGAAAGATGGACTACTAAAAATTTTGAAAACTCTGAAACAAAGGATCAACACATTTATAATATTGATCGATATGGCCAAACTTCCTTCCATAGAGGCTGTGTCTATTTGCACAATAAATCAAGGTAATTTTCTATGTAGGTAAATAGCATTTGAACACATTTTTAAAAAATTTTTGCTGAAGAATCAATATAAATGGTATGACTCAAGGAATGTTTGCAAAGCAAACACACTCATAACTACCATCAAGAATAAAAAAGGCAAACTGGCAACATCCCCAGGAGATCCCCATTGTACCACCCTCAATAAAACCAACTATTATTAGGATAATACACCAAGTGTTTTAACAGCTTTACTTAGGTATGATTTACAGACTACACAATTTCTTTCAGTTGTGTTGAAAAAATTTCTCTAATATCCACAAAGTGTACTGTCATGAAGAGGATCATATATTACACAAATTTTAATCTGTAATTGGGGCAAAAAGCTTAATGAAACTCTTCAGTTCCATATAAATCATAAGTATGGCTTAAGATATAAATTTTTTTAAAAAGTCTAGATTTATATTTAAATTATAGCACAAATAACTATGAAATAAAAATCAGTGCCTGACCTAACAAGATTCCAATATACTATAATGTTTCATGTAACGAAAAAAATCTGAATCTATTTCAAATCAACAGAGGCTAATAATTCTACCAAACTGACCCTTCCCCAGATAACAACTATAAACTCTGGTTAACACAAAAAGCAACCACCTAAGGATGATATGGAGGTCAATTAAAGAGAGTTTTGCAAGGGACGATTAGGCAGGAGAGTGAAGTCCCACCTTCACAGCTTCTAGCCAGGCCCACACCATGTAGAACAGCTAAAACTTCTACAGAAAGCCAGTCTTGATAGCTGGAAAAGCAAAATACAGAGTTTGAGGCTGCTGTGGTTTGGATATGTCCCTCAAAGGTTTACATGCTGGAAGCTCAGTCCCTGGGATGGTGGTGCTCAAAGGTGGGAGAACCTTTAAGAAGTGGGGCCTAGGACAAGGTGAGCAGATCACTGGGGGAGCTGCCTTCAAAAGGGATTCACGTATTTGTCTTTGTGAGACCCCAATTAGTTCCCACAAGAGTTAATTGTTGTAAAAAGAGTAAGCCTGACCTGTGTAATCTCTCTGGTTTCCTTTCTCATTATGTGATCTTTTCTGTACCATTTCCCACCACTGTGATACTAATTCACCCTGAGACATTTACCAGAGATAGGACCAATGAGACCAAATGATTTTGGACTTTCAGCCTCCAAACTATGAGCTAAATAAACCTCTTGTCTTTATAAAGTATTCAGCCTCTGATATTTTTGTTAAAGCAACTGAAAACAGGCTGATACAAAGCAAACAGAGCAATTGAAAAATGAGGGAAGAATTCTAAAACAGGGAGACCCAGAGAGAGAAAGCCCCAAATCCTGTGGATAAAATTTCCTCAAATCTTCAAATGACTACTGAACTATCCATGGATGGAGTAGCCTCTAAGCAGCTCAACTAAGAATAAAAGTAGTGAAATGAGATGTGAGCTGCTGCCCAATAGGCAGTTTTCAGTATGAGTCCAATCAAGCTAACTGCACCAGCTATAACAAAAAAATCTGTTCTCTTCAGTGGAATATAATAGAACCCACATTCATTATAACATTAACTTAACAATGTCTGGCATATAATTTAAAATTATTCACAGAAATGAAATATCAGCAAAACCAGTACATTCTCAAGAGAAATACAGAGACCAATCCCAAGATCACCCAGATGTTGCAACTGGTTGCCTTAAAAATTTCATGCCACAATAACTGTACAGAAGGATGCAAAAGAAAATATCTCTAAATGAATATGCATATAGGAAATCTCAGCAAATAAGAGACAAATGGGAGGGCTGGGGATATAGCTCAGTTGGTAGAGTGCTTGCCTCACATGCACAAGGCCCTGGGTTCCATCCCCAGCACCAAAAAAAAAAAAAAAAAGAGACACAAATGAGAATTATAGAACTGAAAATATATATCATGAAAAGCTTAACAACCAACTGGAGACAGCAGAGGAAAGAGGCAGTGAACCTCGAGAATAGAAATCATTGAGTCTTTGGCTAGCAATGTGCCTCAGTGATATAGCACTTACCTACCATGCACCAGGTTGTGGTGTAACACAGCAAACGCAAAAAGAAAACAAAACACATCTCAGAGACTAATGAGACACTTTTCAAAAGCCCCGGGATACATTCCAGAAGAGAAAGAGAAATAGGCACAAAAAATAGATTGAAGAACAAATGGCAAAAAGTTCTCCAAATATGGTGAAAACCAAAAATGTATAAACTAAAGAAAACCAGCATAACCAACTTAGGATAAATACAAATAAAATCACACTAAGGCACATCATAGTCAAATTGATGAAAAAAAAAAAAATCTTGAAAGCAGCCAGAGAAAGACAATATATTACATACAAAGAAATGACAATGCAAATGATGCTGACCTCTCCTCAGAAACAATGGACCCCAGAAGACACTGTAGCCACCACTAAAATGCTGGTGTCAAACTGGAGTTCTAAACAACAAAAATATCCCTCAAGAATGAAGGTAAAATAAATACACTTTCAAATTAAAATAAGAAAATTTAGGGAAATACTATGATGCCTATTCTTTTAAATAAATAAATAAATAAATAAATAAATAAATAAATAAAAATTATACCAGATGCAAACATAGATTTTCAGGAAGAAATGAACAGTACCTTAAAAGTTGAATAGCTGAGTAAAATAAGAGGAAAACATTTTAGTTTTGGAACAGTAACAACCATTTAAAACATAACATTATCTTCAGGGTTTATAACATATGCAAATATAATGCATTAAGGATGGGTGGACCACCCAACAATGTGCTCCACCACACACTTCTGCCCTGGCCAGAGACCTAAAGCTGTGGGGCCACTCAATCTTGGACTGGAGCCTCCAGAACTGTGAGTCAAAATAAAATCTTTTCTCTTTGTAAGTTAATAGCCTCATGGATTCTGTTATTGTTATGGTTTGGATGTGAGGTGTCCCCCCAAGAGCTCATGTGTGAGACAATGCAAGAAGGTTTAAAGGTGAAATGATTGGGTTGTGAGCATCTTAACCCAATCAGTGAATTAGTCCACTGATGGGATTAACTGAGTGGTATCTGAAGGCGAGTAGGGTGTGGTTAGAGGAGGTGGGTCCCTGGGGTTGTGCCTTTGGGGTATATTTTTTCTATATGGAGAGTGGAGTTTCTCTCTGCTTTGCCATCATCATGTGAGCTGCTTTCCTCTGCCACTCTCACCCACCATGATGTTCTGCCTCACCTCAACCCCCAAGACAAAGGAGCTGGTCTTCTATGGACTGAGACCTCTGAAACCGTGAGCCCCCAAATAAAGGTTTACTCCCCTAGAACTGTTCTTGTCAGGTCTTTTAGTCACAGCAGCAAAAAAGCTGACCAGAACAGTTATGGTGAGGGAAAGATGATTAATACATATGTGAAATGACAAAATATTAACTCTGCATAGAATGTGAAAATTTAAGTATATTTTCACCCCCAAAATAAACATAAAGATAGCATAAAATATAATTTTTTAAAAAGTAGATGAAAGATACTCTAGGTGGGCATGGTGGCTCATGACTACAATCCCACTGGCTCAGGAGGCTGAATAAGGACAATAGCAAGTTCAAAGCCAGCCTCAACAACTTTGGTGAGACTCTGTCTCAAAATAGTGACTAATTTTTTGTTATTCCTTTTTTTTTTTTATTCATCATACACAAATGTGTTACAACTATCGTTTGTCTGGTTGTACACAAAGTAGAGTTGCACCATTTGCGTAATCATACATGTACATAGGGTAATGATGTTTGTCTCATTTTATTATTTTTCCTTCCCCCAACCCACTCCTAACCCCTCATTTTCCTCTTTACAAACCAACCTTCCTCCATTCTTGCCTCCATCCCACCCTCTGTTATGTAACATCATCCATTTATCAGAGAAATCATTCTCTGAAATCATTCTCTGGTTTTTTGGGATTGACTTATCTCACTTAGCGTGATATTCTCCAACTCCATCCATTTACCTGCAAATGCCAGAATTTTATTCTTCTTTATGGCTGAATAATATTCCATTGTATATATATATACCACAGTTTCTTTATCCATTCATCTATTGAAGGGCACCTAGGTTGGTTCCACAATCTAGTTATTGTAAATTGAGATGCAATAAACATTGATGTGGCTGCATCACTGTAGTAATCTGATTTTAAGTCCTTTGGGTATAGGGCAAGGAGTGGGATAGCTGGGTCAAATGGTGGTTCCATTCCAAGTTTTCTAAGGAATCTCCACACTACTTTCCAGAGTGGCTGAAACAATTTGCAACCCCACCAGCAATGGGTGAGTGTACCTTTTTCCCCACATCCTCGCCAACACCTACTGTTGCTTGTCTTCATGATAATAGACATTCTAATTGGAGTGAGATGAAATCTTAGGGTAGTTTTGATTTGCATTTCTCTTATTACTAGAGATGTTGCACATTTTTTCATATATATGTTGACTGCTTATAGATCTTCTGTGAAGTGTCTGCTCAATTCCTTAGCCCATTTATTGATTGGGTTATTTGTATTCTTGGTGTTTTTTGAGTTCTTTATAGATTCTGGAGATTAGTGCTCTATCTGAAGTATGTGTGGCAAAGATTTTCTCCCACTTTGTAGGCTCTCTCTTCACATTGCTGATTGTTTCCTTTGCCAAGAAAAAGCTTTTTACTTTGACTCTATCCCAATCATTGATTCCTGCTTTTATTTCTTGTGCTTTGGGAGTCATGTTAAGGAAATCTGGTCCTAGGCCAACATGATGGAGATTTGCACCTACTTTTTCTTCTATTAGGTGCAGGGTCTCTGGTCTAATTCCTAGGTCCCACCTTTGTCTAGTATGAGAAAACTGTATTTATGTGGGTTTGTGTCTATGTCCTCTATTCTGTACCACTGATCTACCTGTATATTTTGGTGCCAATACCATGCTGTTTTTGTTACTATTGCTCTGTAGTATAGCTGAAAGACTGGTATTGTGATACCCCCTGCTTCACTCTTCCTGCTAAGGATTGCTTTAGCTATTCTGGGTCTCTCATTCTTCCAAATGAATTTGATGATTGCCTGCTCTATATCTATGAGGTATGTCATTGGGATTTTAATTGGAACTGCATTGAATTTGTATAGCACTTTTGGAAGTATGGCCATTTTGACAATATTAATTCTGCCTATCCAAGAACATGGGAGATCTTTCATCTTCTAAGGTTTTCTTTAATTTCTTTCTTTAGTGTTCTGTAGTTCTCATTGTAGAGGTCTTTCACTTCTTTTGTTAGATTGACTCCCAAGTTTTGTTTTGTTTTTTTTTTTTTTTTGAGGCTATTGTGAATGGGGTATTTTTCCTAATTTCTCTTTCAGAGGATTCATCACTTATGAATAAAAATGCATTAGATTTATGAATGTTTTGATTTTATATCCTGCTACTTTGCTGAATTCATTTATGAGTTCTAGAACTTTTCTGTTGGAATTTTTTGGCTCCCCTAAATATAGAATCATGTCATCAGCAAATAGAGATAATTTGAATTCTTCTTTTCCTATTTGTATTCCTTTAATTTCTGTGGTCTGTCTAATTGCTCTGGCTAGAGTTTCAAGGACAATGTTGAATAGAAGTGGTGAAAGAGGGTATTCCTGCCTTATTCAAGTTTTTAGGGGGAATGCTTTCAGTTTTTTTCCATTTAGAATGATGTTGGCCATGGGCTTAGCATAGATAGCCTTCACAATGTTGAGGTATGTTCTTACTATCCCTAGTTTTTTCTAGTGTTTTGAGCATGAAGGAGTGTTGTTTTTTATCAAATGATTTTTCTGCATCTATTCAAATAATCATGTGATTCATAACTTTAAGCCTGTTGATGTGAATTACATTTATAGATTTCGGATGTTGAACCAACCTTACATTCCTGGGAAGACACCCAAGTGATCATGGTGCACTATCATTTTAATACGTTTTTGTATGCAATTTGCTAAAATTTTGTTAAGAATTTTTGCATCTGTGTTCATTAGGGATACTGGTCTGAAGTTTTCTTTCAAAGATGTGTCTTTTTCTGGTTTCGGTATCAGGACGATATTAGCTTCACAGAATGAGTTTGGAAGGGTTCCCTCCTCTTCTATTTCAAGGAATACTTTGAGGAGTACTGAAATGAGTTTTTCTTTGAAGGTCTTGTAGAACTCAGTTGAGAATCCATCTGGTCCCAGACTTTTCTTGGTTGGTAGGCTTTTGATGACTTCTATTTCATTGCTTGAAATTGATCCATTTAAATTGTGTATGTCCTCCACATTTTAAAAATAGCTTCTAATTGTTATTTGTATTTCAATAGTATCTGTCAAAATAGCTTCTAATTATGTTTTTCAAAATAGCTTCTAATTATGTTTTGTATTTCAATAGTATCTTCGTGATATTTCCTTTTTCATCATGAATTTCAGTAATTTGAGTTTTCTCTCTCCTTTTCATTAGTGTGGCTAAGGGTTTATCAATTTTGTTTATGTTTTCAAAGAACCAACTTTTTGTCAATTTTTGAATTGTTTCTTTTGTTTCAGTTTCATTGATTTCAGCTCTGATTTTAATTATTTTCTGTCTTCTACTACTTTTGGTATTGATCTGTTCTTCTTTTTCTAGGGCTCTGAGCTGTAATGTTAGGTCGTTTATTTGTTGACTTTTTCTTTTTTTAGTGAATGCGCTCCATGCAATGAGTTTACCTCTTAGTCCTGCTTTCATAGTGTCCCAGAGATTTTGATATATTGTATCATTGTTCTTGTTTACCTCTAAGAATTTTTTTAAATCTCCCCCCTGATGTCTTCTGTATAGTGTTTTATTTAGTCTGCAGGTGTTGGAGTACCTTTTTTTTTATTTTATCATTGATTTCCAATTTCATTCCATTATGATCTGATAGAATATAAGGCAGTATCTCTGTTTTTTTGTATTTTCTAAGAGTAGCTTTGTGGCATAACATATGGTCTATTTTAGAGAAGGATCAATGTGCTGCTGAGAATAAAGTGTATTTGCTCATTGCTAGATGGAATATTCTATATATGTCTATTAAGTCTAAATTATTGATTGTGTTATTGAGTTCTATGGTTTCTTTGTTCAATTTTTGTTCGGAAGATCTGTCCAATGGTGAGAGAGGTGTGTTAAAGACTCCTAGTATTATTGTGTTGTGGTCTATTTGGTTCCTGGAATTGAGAAAGATTTGTTTAATATACATGGATGTGCCATTGTTTGGGGCATGAATATTTATGATTGTAATGTCTTGCTGATTCATGCTTCCCTTAGTCAGTATGAAATGGCCTTCTGTATCCCTTCTAACTTTGACTTGAGGTCCACTTTATCTAATATGAGGATGGAAACCCCCGCTCTTTTACTGAGTCCATGTGCATGGTAGGTATGTTCTCCATCCTTTCACCTTTAGTCTGTGGGTATCTTATCGTATGAGATGAGTCTCTTGAAGGCAGCATATATTTGGGTCTTTCTTTTTAATCCAATCTGCCAGTCTGTGTCTTTTGATTGATGAGTTTAGGACGTTAACATTCAGAGTTATTGAGATATATGACTTGCATTCCTGGTCATTTTGGCTTAATTTTGGTTTTTACCTTGACTTGGTTTCTCCTTGGATTGGCTATTCCTTTAGGGTAGTTCCTCTCTTTGCTGACTTACATTGTTGTTTTTCATTTCTTCCTCATGGAATATTTTGCTGAGAATGTTCTGTAGTGCAGGCTTTTTATTGTAAATTCTTTTAGCTTTTGTTTATCATGGAAGGATTTTATTTTGTCTTCAAATGTTTTGCTGGGTATAAGATTCTTAGTTGGAATCCATTTTCTTACAGAGCTTGAACTATATTGCTCCAGACCCTTCCAGCTTTTAGGGTCTGGACTGAGAAATCTGCTGATACCCGTACTGCCTTCCCCCTGTATGTAATCTGATGCTTTTCTCTTGCAGCCTTTAAAATTCTGTCTTTATTTTGGATGTTCAGTACTTTCATTATAATGTGCCTTACTGTGAATCTGTTGTAATTTTGTACATCTGGTGTTCTGAAAGCCTCTTGTACTTGATTTTCCATTTCATTCTTCAGATTTGGGGAATTTTCTGATATTATTTCATAGAATAGATTATTCATTCTTTTGGTTTCTATCTCTGTGCCTTCCTCAATCCCAATAATTCTTAAATTTAGTCTTTTCATGATATCCCATAATTCTTGGAGATTCCGTTTGTGATTTCTTACCATCTTCTCTGTTTGGTCAACTTTGTTTAAGATTAAATATTTTATCTTCATTGTCTGAGATTCTATCTTCCACATGATCTAGCCTGTTGGTTTGCTTTCTATTGAGTTTTTAATTTGGTTTATTGTTTCCTTCATTTCAAGGATTTCTGCCTGTTTGTTTGCTTTTCAGAATCTCTCTTTGTTGAAATGATCTTTTGCTTCCTGCATTTGCTCTTTTAACTCTTGATTGGTGAGATCATTTATTGTCTGCATTTGCTCTCTCATCACATCGTTTGCTTCTCAGATCATTTTAGTTATGTACATTCTGAACTCCCTTTCTGACATTTCTTCTGCCATGCTGTCATTGGATTCTACTGATGTAGCATCTAGGTTTATTTGGGACACTTTCTTCCCTTGTTTTCTCATGTTGTTCATGTATCTTCCCCTCTAAGCAGTGTGCATCCGAGGTATTGCAGTTTCCCCCCTATAGACATAGTGTCCCTGCAGGTTTCCAGTACCTCACTTTAAACTGAGAGATCAATATTAGCAGAATACCATACAAATAATATGCATCCTTAATTCAAACAGTCCCTATTAAATGTTAACTATATTCTTAATAAACAGAGATTATGAGTTTGATTATCTACAGCTTAACCCATAGGTTTACAATAAGGACCACAATTTCTAAATCCAAGCTGTGATTATAAACACAGTAGACTGAGATGAGCAGGGGGGGGGGGTGGGAGGTAAGAATGTTAGATATAAGGTCATAGAAAAGGGAAGCCAAATTGCTGAATAAGGCGAATCTACAGAATTTCTCCAGGATGATAGCAGAAGTTGAGATGAAGAGAACAATTAGTCAAGTGCCAAGGTTTTAAGTGTATGTACAGTATGATTAATAGGCTTGCAAGTGATGAAGAATGGTACAGCCAAAGGGCAGACGCCTCAAAGGAACATGACCCTTTTCATGATAGAGAGGGCGTTCTGGTTGGCTGTAGCACTGTAGAATATAACTGTGGTTTTTTCTTTTCTTTTTGGAACCAGGGATTGAACTCAGGGGCACTCGGCCACTGAGCCACATCCCCAGCCCTATTTTGTAATTTTTATTTAGAGACATGGTCTCACTGAGTTGCTTTAGTGCCTTGCCCTTGCTGAGGTTGGCTCTGAACTCGAGATCCTCCTGCCTCAGCCTCCCAAGTCGCTGGAATTACAGGCATGCGCTACCACGCCCAGCTTAACTGTGTGTTTTGTTTTGTTTTTGGTGCTGGAGATTGAATCTAGGGCTTTGTGCGAGCTATGCACATGCTCCACCACTGGGCTACACTCCAGGCCTCACAAAGACACCATTTTTATGTCTCCACACTAATTTCTGAGGGGAGTGTGGAAATGAGCAGCCTCACTATAGACATACAGTGACTGGAGATGGCCGAAGTTAAGGCAGGAAGAGGAAAAAACTACTCAGAAAGGTTGAGAATGTAAGATAGCTTATGTTTCACAGAGCAGGAGTTCCAGGGAATATGTTGTAAAAATCTGAGAGAGCAAGGATAGGGGTGGAGTGCAGTACATGAAGGGAGAAGGAAAAAGGAGAGAATGCACTGATCTGGGCAGTAACCAAGAAAACCAGACTGGAGAGATCGCCAGGTTGTCAAAGCAGTTAAGTCCTCACCACAGAATTCTGCTGCAGACTGGAAAACAGACTCCATAGCAGCATAATAAACCAAGCAGACCATAAAAGGCAATTTTTGGCCTTAGCAACATTAAGGACCCTCGTGCTTAAGGGTAGTGCAGTGCTGTTACCTAGTGCTCAGGATCACCCATTCACACTAGTGGAAAGGATGCCGTGCAGTCAGCCAAGTACAGATGGTGAAAGAGGATCACAGTTGGCAAGTGCACAGTCTTGGGAGCTGGGTGGGGAGTAAGGAATAAGAATGTTAGAAGGAAAACCTTTGGGTTCAGAGAGTTTAAATGACTTGCCAAAGATCCAGCTGGCAAATGGCAGCACTGACACTCAAAATCCAATCTGTACCTGTGAATCTATAACTATTTCAAAATAGTAAGTTTTTTTAAAGTTAAAAAAAGCCCAATAACTGTTAAGAGAATGAAAAGACAAGTTTTAGAATAGGAAAAAATAAATTTGAAAAACATTTTCACAAAAGGACTAGTGTCCAATATAGACAAAGAACTCTAAAAATTCAACAATTAAAAAATCCAATTAAAAAATGAACAACAAACACCTCACCAAAAAACACCTCACCAAAGACAATATATGTATGGCAGATAAGCAAATGAAAAGATGCTCAACACCATATGCCACTAGAGAACTGTAAATAAAATAACAATGAGGGGCTGGGGATATAGCTCAGTTGGTAGAGTGCCTACCTTGCAAGCACAAGGCCCTGGGCTCAATCCCCAGCAACACCAAAAAAAGAAAAAGAAAAAAAAAAAAGAATGAGATTCCACTGATTCCACTACACACTTAATGGTACAAATCCACAAACTAACAATACCAAATGCTGGTGAGGAGTAGGAGCAACAGGAACTCTCATTAATTCAAGTAGGAAAGCAGAATGCCTATCTGAAAGACAGTTGGCTGTTTCTTACAAAACTAAACACCCTATTACTTTCCTATCCAAAAATCACACTCCTGGGTAATTACTCAAATTTGTCAAAAACTAAAATTCAAACAAAAAAGTCCACACATAATTTAGCACCTTTATTCAGTTACCAAAACTTGGGTGCAACCAAGTAGCTGAATGGAATAATAAACTGATGCATCCACACAACGGAACATCCTTCAGTGCTAAAAAGAAATGAGCTACTGAGCCACAAAAAGACACAGAGAAACCTTAGATGCTAAGTGAAAGACGACAATCTGGAAAGGTTACACACTGCACAATTCCAAATATATGACCTTGTGGAAAAGGTAAAACTATGAAGACAATAAAAAGACTAATGTTAAGGGAGAACCAAAAGATAAACGAGTAAAGCACTAAGATACTTAAGGTGTTGAAATTATTCTGTATGACACCATAATGATGGGTACATGCAATTTCATATTTGTCAAAACGCACAGGATATACAGCATCATGGGTAAACCCTAAAGTCAGCTACATACTTTTAATAATGTGTCCGTGTGGGTTCACTATAACAAGCACAGCACACTGATGAGGAATGCTGATGATGGAGGAAGCTTTGGGATCAGGTTGGTATGTGGGAACTCTGTACTTTCCATTCAATTTTGCTGTGAACCTGAAATTGCTCTGAAAAATAAAGACCCCTGAGCATTAAAAAAAAAAAAAAAAAAGCGAGACAAAATACAGCTTCATTAATGAACCTTGAAAACATTATGCAAAAGGAAAGAAGCCTGTCATAAAAGACCAACTATCATTTGATTCAATTTATATGAAATGTCCAAGTAGGCAAATCTTTAGGCATAAAAAGAAGGCTTTTTTGGTTCATGTGTTAAGAAACTTGGTCAGTGTGGTGATGTTAAGATGATGGGACTACAAGAGGTGGGTCCTCGTGGGAAGTAATTAAGGTCACAGGAGATGACACCCTCAGAAGGGAATGCTAGTCTTGTGGACTGAGCTTCCAAAAGAGTGAATTGTTTTAAGAGAACAAGGCTGGCTGCTTGTTCCTTCCTCACAAACTCTTCTGGGCATGGAGATTCATTCAAAACCACTCCATTATTCTCAGAGAGCAGTCACCTTATTCTTTCCTCTTAGATTTTTAAATTCTCTACTCCACAGCACCATGGGGATTATTGATGAGAAACTCAAATTCCTTTTAGAAATGTGTTCGGGGGAAGCTACAAGGAGGCAGGTAGAGGTATTGAATATCCAAGTATAGGTGCTGTTTTGAGAGCTGCAAACAGAAAGCAGTAAATATTCTCAACCACCTGTGTCCCCATTTTATACTCACAACAACAGATCCATGGAAAGTCAATTATTCACTTTCCAGCATCAAGTAGCAGAGGCAAGATGCAGACTTCACCTTCTGCTTCTCCCAGTCTATTGTGTTTTGTTTCCAAGGCCTTGTAGTGTTCTCCAGGGTTTTACATGCTTGTTAATATTTTTACTTTTTGGCAATTACATGTAGGCTTCTGTCTCAAGTGGCTTGTACAACCTTGCTCAACATAAGTAATTAATCAGGTGATGCCTTAGAGATCTGCACACCCAGACAGCCTTGTTTTCATGTGAATGAAGCCAAGTCAGAAGCTCTGTTCTCCTTCATCCCTTGATCCAGGATCACAGAGCATGTTAGCATCTGTCAGGTCACCCTCAGGCAATATGAAGTGCTCTGCTTAGCTGGGAAACAGCAGGGAGATTGGCATTACGCTACAACTGCGAGGGGTACATTAAAACGGAGGAGATGCATGACACATGCACATTTGTCAGGGACATCTTTTAAAAGAAAAAAAAGGACAGATGTGATGGCAGGCACTTAGAGCCCCAGCTACTTGGAAGGCCAAGGCAGCCCAGGAGTTGAAAGTGAGCCTAGGCAACAAAGTTAAACATCATCTCAACCCAAAAAAAGTATGGGGAGGTGGAAGGGAGGAAGTTGCAAAACAGTATTCATTCATTCATTAAAGTATTTACTGAGAACCCTTGGTATGCATACCAAACAATGGACAAAAATCTCTCACTCAGGGAAGCATACATTCTAGTGGGGAGAGAGAAAATAATAAATACAAAAAATATACAAATTATACTTTTCCTTTTTTTTTTTTTTTTTTTTTTTTTTTTTAACAGTGCTGGGGCTCAAACCTAGGGCTCTGTGCATGCTAGGCAAGTGCTCTACCCCTGGGCTATAACCCCCAGCCCCACACAATTGTATTTTAGATGATAAGTAGTATAAAGAGAAAAAAGCAGGAAGAGGTAGGGAAATGGCTTGCAACTTTAAATAGAGCACACAGGGAAGGCCTCACTGAAAAGGTAACCTTCACTGATGTCTGCAAACACATGCCTGCGGACGCAGAGAAATGTTCGGATGCAGAGAAATGTTCGGGAAGGATGTGTCTCTCTTGTCCCAAAAGAGCTAAATAAAGCACCTTTAAAGCCAAGAGGCCTCAAATGATTTCAGGGAGTCCCTGAACCCTAGAATTCCCCAGCCTGTCCTCTCTAAAGCCTAAAATTCCCTTTATGAGGAAAAAAAATTTTTAATTCCTTACTATCCAAGAGAAATATCTGATGGTTTCAAAAGAGCTGACATAAAATGTTCTAGGGTCACCAGGAAGTTATGAATCATATGGCTGGTGACAGGGTTTTGCTTATTCTCAGAAGAGGGCATAAATCCCAGGAAGGTAAGGGAACTCTGAATCAGGATAAGTACCTCAGAGGAGCAAAGATGGAGATGAGAGCGCACTTCTCAGACTGCCCTCTGATCAGGATGTTAAAGAGTCATTTAATATATGTCTCTGTCCTATGGCCCAAACTTAACTCTGGCACACTAACTTCTTGAAGTTATACACTATAATTTCACAGTGAACTGAACACCTGGAGATCCACTAACTGCAACAGCACCATACCAAATCCTTGCTGCCTCCACACTATTCACACCAATGTGGGAGGTGTTGCTATGAAACAGGGTTTCTCAAATCCAGGTCTCCCACATTGTCAGGGGGCAGAGTGTTCTGCATGGAGATAAGATTTCTACATCTGTAATCAGCTTTCAAATGAGTTCTGCCTCAAAAATTCAGTGCTACTCTTGGCATTCAGGTTGTTTTAGTCAGCTGTTTGCTGTGACCAAAAGACCTAACAAGAACAATGTAGAGGAGGAAAAGTTTATTTTGGTTCATGGTTGAGTACACAGACAGCTGACTCCATAGCTCTAGGCCCAAGATGAGGCACAACATCAAGGCTGAAGGGCATGAGGTAAGAAAGGAGCTCAGGATTGGACAGCAGGAAGCAGAGAGAGAGAGAGAGAGAGAGAGAGAGAGAGAGAGAGACAGACACAGACAGAGCTCTACTCCCCAGGGACAAATATAAACCAGAAAGGCATGTGTCCAGTAACCCACCTCCCCTAGTCACACCCTACCTGCCTATAGTTATCACTCAGTTGATCCATCAGTGGATTCATCCACTGATTAGGTCACACCTCTCATAATCTAATCATTTTTATCTCTGAAAATATTTGCATTGTCTTATACATGAGCTTTTGCGGGACACCTCATACCACCATAAACACCACAACAAAGTTTATGGTTGGAAAGACCAGAGTCAAACTTAATTCATAAATTATGTACTTGGAACACCAAGTGACACCATGACCCATCATATGGAGCTATTGCCCAAGTCCAGAGAAAATAGAGATGGAAAAAACAAAACAAGTAATCAGTGGTGTGGTAGCAGAGGCACACAGTGGCAGACAGGCCAAACCTGGAGCACCACTACCACAGGAGACAGGATGTGCTCACCCACAGTGTGGCAGTTCTGTCTGGCACAAACACTATTACATTTAATCTGTTAATTTGAATTTTAGTGGTTTTATAGGTTTTTTGTTAAACTGTACTATTTGGGGGGTGTATGTGTGCAGCTAGGCATTAATCCAGGGCCTTAAGCATGCTAGGAAAGCACTCCATCACCCAGCAACACCTCCAGCCCTGTGTAACTATATTTTGACTGCACATTTGTATATTATATGTAAAGTCTATCCTACAAGCTAAAGTATGTCGAAAATGTGTTGATATTATTAATTAAAATCTAATCAGTTTAATTTAATTTAATTTAATTTAAATTATTGGTCCCATCCCTGTGAAACAGCAGAAAAGCAAATCTCTTATTGGAATTCTGAGACCCACACTCCAGGTTGTGCAAAAGATAGATTATTTGGTAAGGCCTTTATCACCTTCAGTCTACTGGGCTGAGTCCCCTCAGCAATTCCTGGTCACTCTCCATCTGGGTTTCAAACATGCCTG
This sequence comes from Glaucomys volans, assembly GCA_020662805.1. Taxonomy (NCBI): domain Eukaryota; kingdom Metazoa; phylum Chordata; class Mammalia; order Rodentia; family Sciuridae; genus Glaucomys; species Glaucomys volans. The sequence goes on along the minus strand of JAJEJO010001850.1, from coordinate 134,804 downwards.
TTTGCTCAACAGGAACCAAGGCAGAAAACCTTGAATGTATGAGTTGCCAGTAGATTAACTTGCAAAAAATGTAAAAAAAAAAAATCTTCCGAAAACAAAGAAGAAAAAACATAGGTCAAAACAGATCAATACACAGGAAGAGCATTAAAGAAAGGATAAGTAAAAGTAAAATACAATCTTTTCTTTTTCTTACTCTTAATTGGTCTTATAGAAACTGTTCAAAATAATAACTGGTACTTCTGGATAAGTGAAATGAATGATAGCAGTGTTATAAGGAATGGGAGGGAGGAATCAGAGGATATAGCACAGTGGTAGAGTTTGCCTAGTGTGTGAGCCCCTGGGTTTAATTCCTGGAACTGAAAAAAGAAAATGGAAAAAAGAAAAAAAAAAAAAACAGCTACAGTGATTATAGACAAAGCTAACTTCAAAACAAGAAAAATTAGGGACAAAGAGGAGCATTTACATAATGATAAAGGGGCCATTTCTCCAAACACATGTAACAATCCTTCCCATATATGCACCTGACGACAAAGCATCAAAATACAAGAGGCAAAAATCTAATAGAACGGCACGGAGAAACAGACACCTCCACTATGGAGCTGGAGACTTCAATAGCCTTCTTTCCGTAACTGATACATTTAGCAGGCAGAAAATCATCATGGATACACCTGAACCAAATAGGATCATCTAATGGACATTGACAGCATACTTATCAGAACTCATCAATATTCATAGAATACAAGAGCAGAATACACATTCTTCTTAACCTCATGTGGAATACCCAACAAGATATTCCATACTCTGGCTGGTTGTGGCAGTGCACACCTGTAATCCCAGCAGCATGGGAGGCTGAGGCAGGACTGTGAGTTCAAAGCCAGCTTAGGCAATTTAGTGAGGCTCTAAGCAACTCAGCGAGACCCTGAGATCCTGCCTCAAAATAAAATAATAATAATAATAATAATAATAATGATGATGATGATATTCCATATTCTGGACCACAAAACACATCAATAAAATTAAAAGATCATAAATCATACAAAATATGCTATCAGACCACAATGGATTAAATTAAAAATCAATAACAAAAAGATACAAGAAACGAGATCTGGCCAGGAGCGGAGATGCTTGCCGGCTCCAGCGGGGAATTTGGGCCCATCGGCGTCATTCTACAGCTTCCCTGGCGGAGAGACGCCATCTTCAGCTGTCTGAGCCCTCGGACCTAAGCCCAGCCCTTCCCGCTGGGACACGGCGCTGCGGCTCCAGGTGAGATCTGGCCAGGAGCGGAGCTGCTTGCCGGCTCCAGCGGGGAATTTGGGCCCGTCGGCGCCATTCTGCAGCTTCCCTGGCGGAGAGATGCCATCTTCAGCTGTCTGAGCCCTTGGACCTAAGCTCAGGCCTTCTGGCAGGCCCATGGTGCTGCATCTCCTGGTTGCCTCTGCCCAGAAGCATTGATCATTCCCAACCT
>JAJEJO010001850.1:106230-127913 GCA_020662805.1 Glaucomys volans | reverse complement strand
ATGAAATTCATTTGGAGGAATAAGAGACCCAGAATTGCTAAAGCAATCCTTAGCAAGAAGAGCGAAGCAGGGGGTTTCACAATACCAGACCTCCAACTATACTACAGAGCAATAGTGACAAAAACAGCATGGTATTGGTACCAAAATAGGCAGGTAGATCAATGGTACAGAATAGAGGACACAGAGACAAACCCAAATAAGTACAGGTATCTCATACTTGACAAAGGAGGCAAAAACATGCAATGGAGAAAAGACAGCCTCTTCAACAAATGGTGCTGGGAAAACTGGAAATCCATATGCAGCAAAATGAAACTAAACCCATATCTCTCACCCTGTACAAAACTCAACTCAAAGTGGATCAAGGACCTAGAAATCGGACCAGAGACTCTGCACCTAATAGAAGAGAAAATAGGTCCAAATCTTCATCATGTTGGCCTAGGACCAGATTTCCTTAACATGACTCCCAAAGCGCAAGAAATAAAAGCACGAATCAATGATTGGGATAGAGTGAAACTAAAAAGCTTCTTCTCAGCAAAGGAAACAATCAGCAATGTGAAGAGAGAGCCTTCAGAGTGGGAGAAAATCTTTGCCACACACACTTCGGACAGAGCACTAATCTCCAGAATCTACCAAGTACTCAAAAATCTTTACACCACGAACACCAATAACCCAATCAATAAATGGGCCAAGGAAATGAACAGACACTTTACAGAGGAAGATCTACAAGCAATCAACAGATTTATGAAAAAATGTTCAACATCACTCGTTATAAGAGAAATGCAAATCAAAACCACCTTAAGATTTCATCTTACCCCAATTAGAATGTCTTTTATCAAGAACACAGGCAACAACAGGTGTTGGCGAGGTTGTGGGGAAAAGGGTACACTCTTACATTGCTGGTGGGAGTGCAAGTTGGTGCAGCCACTCTGGAAAGCAGTGTGGAGATTCCTTAGAAAACTTGGAATGGATCCACCATTTGACCCTGCTATCCCACTCCTTGGCTTATACCCAAAGGACTTAAAATCAGATTGCCTCAGTGATGCAGCCACATCAATGTTCATAGCTGCTCAATTCACAATAGCTAGATTATGGAATCAACCTAGATGCCCTTCAGTAGATGAATGGATAAAGAAACTGTGGTATATATACACAATGGAATATTACTCAGCCATAAAGAAGAATAAAATTATGGCATTTGTAGGTAAATGGATGATGTTGGCCAATCCCAAAAATCCAAAGGCTGAATGGTCTCTCTGATAAATGAATGATGATGCATAATGCGGGAGGGAAGGGTGGCAAGAATGGAGGAAGGATAGATAGCATAGAGGGAAGGGAGGGGTGGGGGTAAGAATAATAACAGAATGTGTGACAGATACCATTGCCCTGTGTACATGCATGAACGCACAGATGGTGTGACTCTACTTTGTGTACAACCAGTGAAACAATAGCTGTACTCCATTTGTGTTCAATGAATCAATAAGTAAATAAAAAAAGATAATAAAGGAATACTATAAACAATTCTGCACACATTCATTCAACAACTTAAATACAGCAGTTCTTTGAAAACCACAAATTATTACAATTTCTCCAAGATGAAGCAGATAACCTGAATAGTAGTCCTATAACTATTATAGAAATTGAATTTGGTGGACTGGGGTTGTGGCTCAGTGTAAGAGCACTTGCCTAGCATGTGTGAGGCACTGGGTTCGATCCTCAGCACCACATATAAGTAAAATAAAAGTCACCTGACAACTAAAAAAATAAAAAATAAATAAAATAAATAAAAAAATTTTAAAAACGAAATTGAATTTGTAGTTTAAAAGCTTCCAAAAAACAAAGTTTCCCATCCCAGATAGCTTTACTAGAAAATTTTACCAAATGTTTAAATCAGAAATAACACCAATTTTACATAATATCTTCCAGAAAATAAAAGCGAGACAGTTAACCTTTATAACTTATTTTAAAACGAAACTCTCCTATGTAAGAATAGGAGTAGGAAGGCAAAATGGTATAGCCAATCTGGCTATAAAATAGTTTCTTATAAAAAATAACCACAGACAAACCTGCCTATTTATTACATCTAAGTTTTTGCCCTAAAGAAAAAAACAGATTCACAGAAAATCTGTATACAAATGTTTATAGTAACTGTATTCTTAATCGCTCAAAACTGAAAACAATACTAATGTCCTCCAACAGGTTAACAGAACACTATGGTACATCCTTATCTAGAACACTATTTATCAATAAAAAAGGAACAAATTATCAATACATGCAACAACATATTGAGTACTCAGAAAAAGAAGTCAGTTTGGAAAGGTTAAATGCTGGAAGTTTCCACTTATAAGACATTCTGGAAATGGAAATGATTAGTGGCTGGAAAAACTATAGGGACAGAGCACAGAAGTGGTTGGCAGCAGTTAATAACCACAGAAGGGTAGCAAGAGTGTTTCTGGATGATGGAAACATTCTGTATTCTCATTGTGGTAACAGTGACACAAATCTGTATGTGCATTCCAACTCTTCAAATTGTATAAGCACATGTTCATATAAGTCAATTTTTTTTTCTTTAAAGTGAAGAGCTCCTCTAGACACTTCTGACACAGTTCTGTACCATTAACCCCCTGGAATCAAGGGAACACAAAGTTCTGCCTACTATCTTAGAATAGGAAAAAACTAACTAAAACATACTTGGATTTCAAAAAATTATCCTGCTGCAGGTTTATATGTGCTAAGTAATTTATGCCTAGTTTTATTGAGAAAATAATTTATATTTACTTCAGAGGATCTGTGATCCATTCCCCAAAGAGTTTCAGCCCTTTTCGTGTTGGAGCAGCTGTGGTATGGAATGCTGGTTCATGAAGCTACAAGTCTCAGAACCTGGAGGATAGGGCTGTCCCATAAACTGGAGGTGTGTGGGTCACTAGCTTCTAGAAGGCCACTGAATAGGCGACAGGAGAGATGCCGGTACAGATACATTCTGAGAGAGATACCTGAGAAATCCAGGGCTATTAACCTAGATTTATTTCTCTCTTTGAAGGAGAGGTGAGGGCTGTGCTAGAGCAAGCAGAACCACCCCACCTCACTGCCCTTATTCTCAAGAAACATAATTACATGTTTCAGAACCACCCAGAGCTTTAGCAGTCAGCTAGCTAGAGCATTTGGTTCTCTAATAAAGACAGAGATTCCAGAGGGAGAATTCACTCAGATACTCTTTCTTTCTTTCCCCAAATGTCAGAGATCCCGGACAAGTGGGTATTATTCCTGGAAAAGTGATGAGCACTCTTTATTTATTCATTCATTTATTTATTATTTGTGGAACTGGGGACAGAACCCAGGGGCTCATGCATGCTAGGCAAGCGCTCTATTACTTAAGTATATGCCCAGCCCTTTTTAATCTTTTTGTCTGTTTTTAATTTTGAGACATGGTCTTACTGAGTTGCCCAGGCTATCCACAAACTTGCAACCCTCTTGCCTCAGCCTCCAGAGATATTCTGGGATTATAGGCATGTACCACCATGCCCAGCAGAAATGAATGCTCTTTAAATAGGTGTGTGTATTTACTACTTTGCCTCCTTGTTGACACTTTTGCACCCTGCACCCCCCCTTGTGCTGGGGATTAACCCAGGGCCTTGTATATGCCTGGGCTTTTTTTTTTTTTTTTTTTTGAGACAGCATCTTGCTATTTCCCAGGCAGGTCTCAAACTCAAGTGATCCTCCCACCTCAGCCTCCCAAGGAACTAGGACTACAGTGTTCACACATTTTTAAAGAGACGACCAGTCTGTTAGTCTGAGCAAGGTACTGCTTGCTTTCTCTTTTTTCTTTACTCCTGGAAGAACAATATCCTTGAGACATGCAGAAGAGGCTGATTACTTCAGGGCATCATTTATTTACGTGAAAAAAAAATAAGCAAAAGTTTAATAGGCACAGTATAACTAATCATTAAGGAAACACAAAGTAAAACAACTTAAGGAAAGGCTTCCCCTATTTTTCCACTGCAGGCCAAGGTAAGAGGCACACAGACGTCTGGCAGGACCTAGAGAGCAGGGCCATCCCCAACCCTCCAGCACTTCTCCAACAAACAAATGGACAGAGGAGCCAGCAGAAAGGATCATATCAGAAGCCCACTGCTACCCATCCTACCATAACCTGAGTACACAGTAGCAGGACATAGGAAGGAAGATGTAAATGTTTCATATCTAAAGATACAAAAAAGATGACTTGGAAACTCTACAAAATGCTCCTTTAAAAATCCCTAACTGAGCCTGATGTGATGGCACACAGCTGCAATTCCAGTGACAGGAGGCTAAGGCAGAAGGATACCAAGTTTGAGGCCACCATGAGCAACTGAATGAGACCCTGTCTCAAAATAAAAGAAAAAAGGGTTGGAGTGATAGAGCTAGGTGATAGAGTGCCCCCCCACCAAAAAAAAAAAAAAAATAGTGTAACTGCTCAGAGGAAAAAAATCAAGATTAACACAAAGGGGAAACAGAGCACATCATGGTATGAATTTCAACAACAACGAAAACTAAAGGATTTAGGGATGTGGTTCAATGACAGGGCATGTAATTAGCATGCACAAGCATTTGATTCTCAGCATCCAAATATTAAAACTAAAAATTTAAAAATAAAAACACCAAAATAAGTAGAACAAAGCAGAAATGTGGTACTCACAGCCTTCAACTCCACGAAATACACATGTAGACATCAAACATGAGGACAGACCAGAAGGTCACAACAAGGTCTTGGCTAAGTGTTTTCAATTAAGTGATCTAAGTTTCTAATTGTTTAAGGAGTCTGCACATTTTGTTGTTCTGTTTTAATTTCTCTTTGTGGGACCACTGTTGTGGTTTATTTTTGTTTCAGTCAAGTGATCTTAAAGATTGAGGGAGAAAAATGCAAAGGGCCCTGGGAGATTTTTCTGAACACTCACTCCCTGCTGGACAGATCCTGGTGTAAACTGTCTATGGACGGTCAGAACCACTGGAGAGATGCATCTATCTACCTTTGACCCCTCAGTAGGGTCTTGCTTTTGCCAAATAATCCTTTGATATCACAAAACCAACATTTCTTGAGCACTCATTGGGTTCCATACATATTTCTAGGCACTTAGGACTTCAGCCTTCTATGGGAGGCACTATCATTATCTTCAATTTACAGATGAAGAAAGTGAGGCAAAGAGAGGTTAAGCAATTTGCCCAAGGTTGCAGAGTTGATAAATAAATGAACCCATACTGAGCTCTAGCTCCATTTAAAACACTAACCTTTATATACTGCCTCATGCCTACTAAGAGCATATAAACATATAGTTTTGTATACTTCTTTTAAATTTTTTTCTATGAAATTAAGTACAGTAATTTCACATCCAGAATATACTGGGAAATTACCTCTTCTGGCTTTCAACCAAACTGAAAAGTCTTAATGTCATACAAGAATCTATATTAGTAAACCTAGTTGCAAGGAAAGAGCACTAACTTGAATAGTCTCCAAATTAAAAATCAACGCTTCAGCCAGGCCTAATAGTGCACACCTGTAAACCCATCAGCTCAGAAGGGCTGAGGCAGGAAGATTGTGAATTCAAAGTCAGCCTCAGCAACTTATACCCTAAGCAACTCAGCAAGACTCTCTCTAAATAAAATACAAAAAAAGGGCTGGGGATGTGGCTTAGTGGTTAAGCAGTCTTAGGTTCAAACCCTGGTAACAAAAAAAAATTTTTGTTAATATGCAATATTTCAATCAAACACTGACCCTCCTGCCCTTCTTCTCCTCTTCCTCCCCCCATCCTTCATCCATTCTATTCATATGTCAAAAAAAAGACGTACCTTTTTATTTTTTATTTATTTATTTTTTACCAGAATCAGGGAATAACCTTTCTTACTAGCTATAAAGAAAATAAGAGAATAAAATAACAGCCTATAAAATCCACTAGAAAACCCTAAGAACAATTTACCCCCATTCTCATGACTATTCCAATTTTCCTATCTGAAATTCCAGTCATGCAATTAGGAGCCTAGGGCACAACACACAGTGTTGCTTCTCTGCTGTTTACACATATTTAACAATCCACAGAATCCAAAGAGGACTGAATAATGGGGGTTTCCACTTCTAAAGAATGAGCCTGCTGTGAAGGTCAGTGTCAACACCAACAACTCAAAGGTTTTGAAAGAGATTCAGAATTGCCAAGAACTGATCATCCTAAATGTAGATAAACTCAGCAGGCCAGAAATCAGGCAAGGGGTAAACCACTGCAGTGTGCTATTGCAACTACTTAATTCCATGCCAAACAAAATAAACTAAAATAAAATGTTACAATCCTGAGCTCATACAGTTTCCTCTGAGTCAAACAGGATTCTGCAAAACAAACAAACAAACAAAAAAAAACCTTTGGATGGAACCTTTTCTAAGTTTGATACACATGGGGCTCAAGGACTAAACAGACTACAAAAGTGTCTAACACTGCAGTGATTGGGGACCCAACAGGGGACAGGAGCCTGGGATCCTCAAGACACTGTAAGTTCTATGCAAAATGTCTGTTCCTGGCAGGAATAAATTCCCTGCAAGTATCCAGTGTAAAAATCAACCAGGAACTGATAACATGAAACTAACTCTGGGAGAAACCCTGCAGGAAGTCAGGAAACAGAGAACAACAACCACAAACAAGTCCTTCACCAACACAAAGTTCATAAAGTTGTTTGCCTAACACGCATCTATTTTTTTTTTAATTTTAGTTCATTGCATACAAATGGAGTACAACTATCATTTTTCTGGTTGTATACAAAGTAGAATCATACAATTTGCCCATTCATACATATACATGGGCTAAAGATGTTTGTTTCATTCTATTATCTTTTCTTCCCCACCCTCTCCCCACCCCTCAGTTTCCTCTATACAATCCATCCCTTTCCATTCTTCCCATACCCAACCCCACCCCCCCGCTATGTATCATCAACCACTCATAAAAGAAGTCATTTGGCCTCTGATTTTTTGGGATTGGCTAATCTCACTTAACATGATAGTCTCCAACTCCATCCATTTACCTGCAAATGTCATAATTTTATTATTCTTTATGGCTGAATAATATTCCATTGTGTATATATACCACAGTTTCTTTATCCATTCATCTACTGAAGGGCACCTAGGTTGGTTCCACACTCTCACTATAGTGAATTGGGCTGCTATAAACATTGATGTGGCTGCATCACTGTAGTATGCTGATTTTAAGTCCTTTGGGTATAGGCCAAGGAGTGGGATAGCGGGGTCAAATGGTGGATCCATTCCAAGTTTTCTGAGGAATCTCCACACTGCTTTCCAGAGTGGCTGCACCAACTTGAACTCCCACCAGCAATGTATGAGAGTACCTTTTTTCCCACATCCTCGCCAACACTTATTGTCACTTGTATTCTTGATAATAGACATTCTAATTGGGGTGAGATGATATCTTAAGGTAGTTTTGATTTGCATTTCTCCCCTATTTTTTAATTATTTATTGATTCTACTTTTATAAAAGAGCTTTTTAAAATTAATTTTACTTTTTTTTTAAATAGGGTCTTCCTATACTGCCCAGGCTGGCCTTGAACTCTATCCTGCATCCCCCTCCTAAGTAGCTGGAATTCAGGCCTGTGCCACTGTCACAGGTTTATAAAACATTTTTTTATAAAACATTTTTTAACTCACAGAATTTCAGAGCTTTATGGTAGCTCAAGGTGCCTCATCTGTTAACTTAAATGACTTGGAAAAACTATTCTCACATGACAAATGGGGAAAATGAGGCACAAACATCTGGATTCCAAAGTCATTTCAGAACTAAAACTAGTACAGACATCACTGCATGAGGACCTTCCAGTTAACAATCCACATATACAACTGTGATCCCATAAGATGGTATCACTGTGACATCCTAGCTCTTAGCCTGTGTTTTAAGTACTCTTTGCACCACCACGAAATTGCCTAATGATGCATTTCTAAGAATGCAACCCCTGCAACTATCTGAACCAAGGCAGGGCTGGTCCAGGGCCTCACACCCACTCCATCTCCCCCAACCCCAAACCCCAGTTTAAGGTAGGTCTCCTGGTCTCCCTCCTCTTGGATATTCTGGGGCCATCACTGCTAAAAATCAGGGTTGTGTTCCCTAAGGCAGAAAACACAAAGGAAAAGTAGACTGGGGAACAGAGGTGAAGACAGAAATTCAGTCTGGAATATCTGCGAGGGTAGAAATGATCAAAGGTAGTTAGTTGACTAGCCTGATACATAAATGTAGGTGTGAGAGACTGAGAAATCTTTACATATGAAGCTACTAGAAAGAACATCATCTTTTTTCCCTTCTCTTTAGATAATGGAACCATATTTCATCAAATCCAAGATGCTACTTGCTGGGAGCCATCTGTGAACCATTTGTGTGAACTGAGGGATGTTCAAGCCACAGGAAGGGAAACTGCCGTCTTGGGAACTCCTAGGCAGAAACCCTCTGGTGTGAGACTGCCCACTTCATGCTGGCATCCTGACTTGCTCACTGCTCAAGTTCAAGCACGGCCTCCCAGAGATAGGTATTAGCATGCCAAATGCCAATCAACCTGTTTACTGCAAGATCTCTGCCACGCTGAGAAACAAGCACTTAAACAAAACTCCTCCCACTGAAACCTTATCCCTGCCTTTGATGTACTCCCCCTTAAATAAAGAATTGGGTTGTTCAATTCCAGTTCCTATCAGGATTAGAAGACCCATCAGGCTTTTTATATCTAATCTTTGGCTTTGTCCTTTATCTTTTACTCATTATTTCAGACCTTTTATTTTCTCAGGCAGTTCACACCTCCTGAGCAGGAACCTGCTCTGTTGAGGTGCTGTCCACCCTGTCAGCCACTGATTCTTAGAAATGACAAAGAAAATCAGACATCAAAATTGAACCAGAAAGGAGCACAATTAGTGGTAGGGTCTGCTTGAATCTCCAAGGTCTCTTGGCTGCTGGGGAGATTCTACAATCCAAAACAGGTGACCAGAAAGGTGCTGGCGGTGTTCAGACAGTAACTTTAATTCCAGGAGATGGAATTGGCCCAGAAATTTCTGTTGCAGTTATGAAGATTTTTGATGCTGCCAAAGCACCTATTCAGTGGGAGAACAGGAACATCACTGTCATTCAAGGACCAGGAGGAAAGCAGATGATACTTCCGGAAGCCGAAGAGTCAATGGACAAGAAAAAGACAGGCTTGCAAGGCCTTTTAAAGACCCCCATAGCAGCTGGTCACCCACCTATGAATTTACTGCTGCGGAAAACATTTGACCTTTATGTCAACGACTGATTATGTGTCTCAATCAAAGGGTATAAAACTCCTTACACTGATGTAAATATTGTCACCATTCAAGAGAACACAGAAGGAGAACACAGTAGAACTGAGCATGTGATCATTGACACAGTTGTGCAAAGCATCAGCTCATCACTGAGGAGTCGAGCAAGTACATTGCTAAGTCTGCCTTTGAGGATGCCTGGAACAATCACAGGAGCAATGTCACAGCTGTGCACAAAGTCAACATCGTGAGAATGTCAGAAGGACTTTTTCTGCAGAACTGTAGGGAAGTTGCGGAATACTGTAAAGAAGTTAAATTTAATAAGATGTATCTCTTTTTTAATTTTGTTTTAATTAGTTATATGTGACTGTAGAATGCACTTTGATACATCATATATAATGGAGTATAATTTCTCATTCTTCTGGTTATACATGATATAAAATACCACTGGTCCATATTGTTACCTATGTACATGGGGTAATAATGTTTGATTCCTCTATCCTTCCTACTGCCATACCCACTCCCCTCCTTTCACTCCCCTCTACCTAATCTAAACTAACTCTATTCTTCCCTAGCCCCACCCCATTGTAAATTAGTACCCACATTATCAGAGAAAACATTCAGCTTTTGGTTTTTTGGGATTGGCTTATTTTGCTAGCATGATATTCTCCAATTCCATCCACTTACTGGCAAGTGCCATAGTTTCATTGTTCTTTAACGCTGATAATGAGATGTACCTTGATACAGTATGCTTGAATATGGTACAAGATCTGTCCCAATTTGATACCATATTATCCCTTATCATACCATATTTGTACAGACACATCCTTAGTGACCTGTGTGCAGGACTGATTGAAGGTCTTGGTGTGACCCCAAGTGGCAACACTGGAGCTAGCTGGATCAACCACCTTTGAGTCGGCTCATGGGACTGCCCTAGACATCACATGCAAGGACATGGTCAATTCCACAGCCCTGCTACTCAGTGCATGATGGTGCTACGCCACAAGACTTTTTGACCACACTGCAAGAATTGAGGCTCTGTGCTTTGCTACAATGAAGGATGGAAAAGAGTTTAAAGATTTGGGAGGCAATGCAAAATGCTCAGAATTCACAAAAGAAATCTATTGCCAGGTAAAAGATTTAGATTGATGCCTCTACAGATGGTACTTGCTACAGTCACCGAGAAAGAACACTACTACATAAACTTCTCTCTAGAATATCTGCTGTGATGTGTGCATCTGGCTTGCTTATTCCTTGACAGAGTACACTTTTAGATCTGACATTTTCTTAGCAAAATCTGTGCAAAGAATGCAGGTGATGTCTCTAGGCCTGCTTTCTAAGGAATTTTTCCAAGTGTTTCTTTTATTTATTAAATGTCTGCCTGGTAAATCTTTTTTTGTAAAGTCTAAGTAGACTGAATCATTTGCCATTGTTAACCATTTTACACTTCAGTTAAAATGATTTTTCTTCAACTGTAAATATTATGATACAGAATTAGTAAGAGAAAACATCTAACTTTTTAAACAGAAGTCCTATTTTCTTTGGTATATGAAAAACAATGAAAATAAAATGGGATATTAGCATGACAGCATAAAACTAAATGGGCACAATTCTGGGAAAGTTCACATCAAAAACAGTGAAAATGACATTCCTTAATGGTATGGAAAATAACAATAGATTTGTCCTTTACATGAATTACTATGGAATAAAAATTTCAGATACAAGAAAAAAAATTTGAACCAATGCTTAGAGCATAGATTTAACAAGTACCCCCAAATTTCAGAAATGTTATACTAGGAAAAATGTATATCTAAGAATAAGATAAAATAGATTAAGATTTTTATTGGTAGAAGGTGCTTAGCTCACAGTGACTATAGGGCAGACATTTCTTTTTGTAACCTTTTTTTTTGACAGTGTCAAGGATCAAGTCAAGGGCCTCAAGCAATCTATCACTGAACTACATCCACCACTCCACTTTTTGTAACATTTTATTCTGCAATAATTTTATGTTTATAGAAATGTTTCAAGAACAGTAGAAATAATTCTCAAGTATTCCCTTACTAGCTAGCTTTTCATTTTGCCTCATTTACCATATCCACTTTATCATTCTCACTCCCTCCATGTTTCCCATGTCTCTCCTTCCCCCCTCTTCATTTGAGATTAAGTTTCAGACTTTATATGCCATATCCCTAAACACCTTAGGAAACTCAAGGAGAAAGTCAGAATACAATGATCAAACTCAGGAAATTTGACATGGACATAATACTGTTGTTTAATTCCCAATTCACACCCAAATTTTGTCCACTGTCCAACAATGTTCTTTATATAATCTTTTTCTGTTCCAGTCCAGGATACAATTGAGGGTCACACACCATATACAATCCCTTGAGACCCCTTTAAAACCGAATGATTCCTCTGTCTTCGTGTTTCTTAACTTTGAAAATTTTTCTCAGTTCTTTTTTTTTTTTTTGAACCAGGGATTGAACTCAGGAACACTCGGCCACTAAGCCACATCCCCAGTCCTATTTTGTATTTCATTTAGAGAAGGGTCTTACTGAGTTGCTTAGAGCCTCGCTAAGTTGCTGAGGCTGGCTTTGAACTCGCGATCCTCCTGACTCAGCCTCCCAAGTCGCTTGGATTACAGGCGTGCACCACCGCGCCCGGCTCAGTTCTTTTTAACTTAAAAAAAAATTGAGGTTTGTTGTATTTTTAACTTGAGTGAAAAATCTGAAGAGCATATAGGTCAATATTTTGTAGAATGTCCCACAAATGAAGTTTGTCTGGTGTCTCTGCAAAATTGGATTCAGGTTATAGGTTGGGGGGTATAGTTCAGCAGTAGATTTGCCTAGCAAGCATGGGGCACTGGGTTACTTCCCCAGCAAAGGAAGAGAGGAAGGGAGGGAAAAATTCAGGTTATAATGGTAGGTATGACAGGAATCCTCCTAGGGTGGAGGGTTGTGCTCTCCTGGTACATCTCATCAGGATGCACATGATGTCTCACTGCTAGTAATGCTAAGTTTGATGACTTGGTTAAGATGCATAGCAAGATAGTCACCTTTTATACAAATCTGAATTATGAGACTCTTAGGTAGTAAAATGTACAAATACCATTTACACAATTTGAAATAATGAATATTTAGTAGAAATTTCAGTCGTCAAGCATGTGCTTAACACGCAGAAGACCTCAGATTCGATCCCAGCACCAATAAAATAAAGTGCACAAAAAACTGCTTAGTTCCAAAGTCCCAGTGCACTACAAACATTCTTAGATTTCTGTCACAGAACAACAGCTGGTGGTCTTTAAGTATGCCTAGCAGCTGACTGCAGACACTTCAGTGAGGATGCTACAAACATCCTGGTGAGGCAATTTTCTGAGGAGTACCACCCAAAATTTGAAGAGGCCACTGGTGCAGGCTGTGGGATTTGGAAATGGAGCATCCAGTTTTTGGTCCCGGTCTGGAGTCAGGGGGACAAACTTGCTCTGTCACTTCTCTGAATTTATGCACTTGACTAGCCGTGAAAAAGGTCACCTGAACCTGGGGATAAGTGGTGGAGTTGCAGCCTGTACTTGGGAATCCCTGGAGCAGAACACACTGCCCTCTTAGTTTTCCCCAGTGAGTCCTATTTTCCTCCCCTGTCCATGTAGGTCACACATTTTCTAGTCTGTTCAAGATTCTATCATCTCTCTCACTTCTGGGGCAGTGGTGATTTGGCCCATGTTTCCCTGCTTGGTTTTGTTCACCTCCATGAACACAGTTAGAAGTACTTGCTACTTCAGGCCAGGGGGAGACTTCCAGACAGGAGAACTCCCCAGGGTTGTGACAGTCTGACTGTCAAAGTCCAGTCCTTGTTCATTTTTTAATTTAGTTCCTAAATCTCTGTGCCCCTGGAACTAAAACTCCAAATCAGTGAGTATTTCATGACATTATTTAATGTTGGTTCTTGTGTTTATAGTTGAATGCCACCTGTGACTCTAAGGAAATCCCAAGGCCTCCAGCGTGAATAAGCCCTTGGAGGTGTACCTGGCTAGGGGAGCCCAACACCATCTCTTTGTGTAGTGGCTGCTGGAGGCTCAAGGTTTGTTACAGATCCAATGCCAGCATCAGATTCAGTTTCTAAAAATGTTATTTCTGTGAGCATGCATGTACACAGCAAGCCCACAAGAAGCAAATCAGGCTGGGATATAGTTCAGTTGGTAGAGTGTGAGCCTCCCATGCACAAGGTCCTGGGTTCAATCCCCAGCACCACTTAAAAACAAAACAAAACAAAAAAAGGCAAATCAGCCGGGCGTGGTGGCGCATGCCTGTAATCCAAGCGACTTGGGAGGCTGAGTCAGGAGGATCGCGAGTTCAAAGCCAGCCTCAGCAACTTAGCGAGGCCCTAAGCAACTCAGTGAGATCCTGTCTCTAAATAAAATACAAAATAGGGCTGGGGATGTGGCTCAGTGGCCAAGTGTCGCTGAGTTCAATCCCTGGTTCAAAAAAAAAAAAAAAAGGCAAATCATTAAATCATCAATACTCTTGCTTAAAAACAGAATTTATTAACAATTTCCATCTGGACCTTCACCTACAGGATCGTATAAATCATGACTTTTTATCAGTACTGAAAACACATAATTTTTAAAGTAAAGACATTATCTAGTTATTCTGTGGCAGTGAGGAATGGTGGTGCTATACTTCCCAGAAAGATTCTCCAGTGCCACCAGGAGAAAGTCAGCCCCACCCTAATCCCCCATCTCTACAGCCCAATCCTATAGCCCTGCCCTAATCCTGTCCCGAGCCCTATAAAAGTTGGCAATGACACAATTAACTCGCGATCCCCTGGAACCCCGCTTTTAGGAGTAAGGGAGGTCGTCGCTGGCCAGCTAAAATAAAGGCTTCTTTTGGCTTTACATGATCGGCTTGGATGATTTTATTTTCTTTGGGTACAACAGTGGAAATCTCGTGTTTGCAGACAACACTACGCAGCACAGTAGAGGATGTGGAATCTAGAGAGGGCTTGTCCAAATCTGGGCACCCCTTAACTTCATATGACCTCAAATATGCATTAACCTCTTTAATTGCTGAGCTCTCTGTCTGTGAAAGAGGGACAAGAGCACACCCTGGCTCAGTGAACTGTTGTGAGCACTACATGATAGAATTTACAAAAAACTCTGAGAACAGGGTCTGGCACACTCATTCAGAATTTAAACATTTCTGATAGCATCCTGGGCCCCAGTAGAGGAGACATACTACCTGTGTTGAGACTCACATAAGCTTGCCACTAACCAAAACCCAAACCTATCCTTCCCCAGTCCCTATGCCTCCCAGCCTCCAAGTGTGGGGGCCTGCTGCACATCAAGGGGTTCAAATGGCCTGTGATTACTCCCAGCCTGGCTGAAGGACCAGGTATGTTATTGCTTACTCTTAATGACAGTCACAGAAGTCAAGCCTCTTCTCCCTGCAGCTGAGAGGCAATTTTACCACCAGACACTATGTAAAGAGGAACTATCTGGATCTCTTAAGGATGATTCAGCCATGAAGCAGCCCATCCTGAATTCCTGAATTTTTCTTCTGTAACCTCCCTGTTTATGACAGACTGAGTTGGGTTTCCCACAACTGGCAGTTAAACCACCCTAACTGGTGTATAAAATCTTTACTGGAGCCCTAAAAACCTAGAGCTCTTAAAGAATGATTTTTCTCTAATAAATGATGACCACTTGGAGAAAGTCTAACACACCAAAATGATTACTTATCTGTTATCGAGATTATGGTTCTACAAAGTAAATCTTAAAATAAGGTAACTGAGTTAAAGGAGAAGAGGATGCATTACTTCTCTCTCTCTCTCTCTCTCTCTCTCTCTCACACACACACACACACACACACACACAATTTGCCAGGTTCCTCTATTTCCTCTAACAAGATACAAAATAACAGTCCATGCACAGAAATCAGTATATACCAGTGCTCTTCTCAAATTTGAGTGCACCAGAATTATCTAGAAGACTCTGGTTTATTTCAGAAACTAACAAATTATTTTAATTCAAAGGAGACTACACCCAATCTTTGGGAATGAAGAAGCCACATGTAATAGTAATATTTTTTTGAAGTCTGAGGAAAGACAATCCAGTGGAGAAACAGAAAAATGCAGTACCAGATGAGTGCGCCAGTTCAGGTCAAAAGAGGATAACAATAGAGAGAGCTCCAGAACACCTTACAGTGCCATAAAAGAACACTGTTGATTCACAAACTGTGCCAGTCACAATCCAGGAGGCTCAAGGTGACTGAGAGGATGCCAGAAGGAAAACCAAGCTTTTTACTACAGCCCCGTCCCAGCACGAGTCTGATCCAAAGTTCTGGCCCTCCTGCTGTGATTAACCAAACCTCTGGCCTTGAGCCTGAATTCCTAATTTGTATTTAAAGCCAAGGACTAAACTAGACCCAAAACTACAGGCACTGCCATTCAACTACTTATGGAATAGCCATAGAATTGGACAGCAAAGTAGCCACAGCACTGGATAACTTTCTTCGTCAGGTACCTGAATCTACTTCCAGATATCTCAGTTTAGGTGTGAAGTAAGGACATTGCTCTGATTTTTGCCTCTCACTTCCAAATCTTTTTTGAGTCAGGATAAAAAGATAGGTATCCAGGAGCCACCTGTTCATAACAAGATTCACAGGTCAGGTGCCCAAGGTAGAAAGGATGTGCTCAAAGGGACTCCTCATACACCCCCTACCAACCAGCATCCTAAGCCAGTCTCCATTAATGCGGAACTCTTGAATACTTATGGTTCACAGTTGGATATTTATGGTTTGTCATAAAGATTTGGAACAAAGAGCACACTAATTTTAAGGGATTTACAACATGCCATTAGCAAATGACCACGTCAGCTCACCCACCTCCAAGTAGCCCTGCAAATTGCAAGTATGTACATGGCAAATATGAGTCAGAGAAAATCAGTGTTCCATTCAAAGTTTATATAAACTCAATTAAATTTTTTTTAAATCCTAACTTTTGCTCTATAAAGTATTCTCCTTCTAATTTGATGGTGTTATTATTTGCAGTTCAAATTCCTTAGAGAAAATTTGCTATTTTCTAAGTCTGGAAAAAAAACCCAAAACATTAGTATCCTCCAATTTTTATTGACTCTGAACACACAAATACCAGTTTGATTTGTTCATATAGAGTCAGGAATTAAAAACACAGCATTTTTAAAGAATGATTTCCCCTAACAAATGATTACCACTTGGAGAAACTAACACCAAAATCTTTACTTGTTTGCTACCTAGATTATGTATCTGCAAAGTAGATCCCAAAAAAAGGTAACCATATCACACGGACACAGACACACAGACACACACACACACACACACACACACGTCAGTTTCTGCTAATAAGACGCAAACTAACAGTCAATACGTGATAGTCACATACTTAATAATAGGGATACAATCTGATAAATGCATCACTGAGATAATTTTGCCACTGTCCAAACCTGAGAGTGTATTTACACAAACCTAAATGGCATAGGTCAATAACTTCACATGGCCTCTTTCTGCAATCAAGAGATTTGGTAAATGTAAGATGTATGAGCTGCTGTTCAGCAGTATAACATCCTGTTCCACAGTAAACTTTTTTTTATGTTAGAAGGAGCACACTCTAACCACACAAAGCATAGTTATAGTAACTAGGTAAATCAGTAACGTTGTTTATTCTCATTACCAAGTATTTACAGGGTTATGGATATATCTTAGTGTCACATATTCTGCATGGATGTGACCCTGGGTTTGATCCCCAGCACCACAGAAAAAATTTATGCACTGTATATAATTGTATGCATTACACTTTTAATGCATATGAGTGGCAGCGAAGTAGCTTTGTTTACATCACAAACACATGCTTTGATGCACTGAGCCAGGACATTACAATCACTACAAGATTACAATGTCACTAGGCAATAGAGATTATTCAGTTCCATTATAATCTTATGGGACCACCATCATATTTGTGGCCTGTCAGTGATCAAATCTTCAATGTGTGGCACATGACTATAGACCAATTTGATCTGATATAGTTTAAACCACTACTAGATAATGTGTAGGTCAAACAGAGCAGGGATAGCATATGACAGTAGACTGCTGCCCTAACCACCTGAGTATTTTCCTTTAAATATGCACATACCCTTGCACACAGTTCATAAAACTGCTCAGCCTAATACTCTGTTACACGAACCCATTTCACAATCTTTTCCTGCTTTAAAAGTAGTATAAATAAGCCAGGCGTGGTGGCACACGCCTGTAATCCCAGTGGCTTGGGAGACTGAGGCAGGAGAAGTCAGCCTCAGCAAGGGCAAGGCGCTAAGCAACTCAGTAAGATCCTGTCTCTAAATAAAAATATAAAAACAGGGCTGGGAGCCAGTCGTGGTGGCGCACACCTGTAATCCAAGCAACTTAGGAGACTGAGTCAGGAGGATCGCAAGTTCAAAGCCAGCCTCAGCAACTTAGCGAGGCCCTAAGCAACTCAGTGAGACCCTTTCTCTAAACAAAACACAAAAATAGGGCTGGGGATGGAGATGTAGCTCAGTAGCCGAGTGTCCCTGAGTTCAATCTCCAGCCCCAGAAAAAAAAAAAAAAAAATAGTATAAATCCACTATGAAAAGCCGGCAATCACAGCAGACAGAGAGAAGAAACTCACTATCACTCGTAGTCCCTCCCAACTGCTGACCTTGAGCATCACAACTTCCTCCAGGACCTTCTGTGTGATTCCAATGCTTGGCCTAAGTCTGGTAGAGCAGAAAGAAACCTTAACACCCTTCTTCATTTCCACCCTGTATAGACAAACAATCCCATACAGCACTCCCAACCATGTGGCATTAATACAAGGGCAGATGTGTTAGTGTGAAACGCCCAAAGCAGTTAGATGAGACTCTTTCATGGGATGTGTGACTGGATACACTGATGGGAAGAAAAGGGGTGACTGGGCAACACTAGCACTACAGATAAAACTCCCAGAAATCTTCTCCAACCCCAAAAGTGGTATCCAGATTTCCAAAAAATTTCCCAAGCACAAACTCAATATTACCAAAGGAAGCAGGTAAGTACTCTGTGGTGGGAAAAGCCATAGGACAAAATGCAGGCAGCCGAGCATGGTGGCGCATGCCTGTAATCTCAGCGACTGGGGAGGCTGAGGCAGGATCACGAGTTCAAAGCCAGCCTCAGCAACTTAGCGAGGCCCTAAGCAACTCAGTGAGACCCTGTCTCTAAATAAAATACAAAATAGGACTGGGGATGTGGCTCAGTGGCCGAGTGCCCCTGAGTTCAATCCCTGGTTCAAAAAAAAAAAAAAAAAAAAAAAGGCAGGCAAATGACTGGACGCCAACAGAAGCTCAAAAGCACAGCGTCCTTACATCCTCCAAATGACTGGCAGCGTTAGGCGACCGGGTAGAGGAGGGGGTTCCCAATACTGGCACCCTGAGACGCAGCAGCGCGAGGTCTGGGAGGGAGGAAAGTCCATGCCTCAGGTACTTAAGACCACCACAGCTCCATCCACCCTTTTGATCCTTTCTTTGCAAAGGGAACTGTGCGCCCAACCCTACACAGCACTGCCAGCCAGTGGCTGAATGACCCCTTCACAAGTGGACGGAACTCCAAGGCGCACTGGCACTTTGGAAAGGCGGTCGACGCAAGACCCGGTTTTTAAAAGTTTGCTCAAGCACCTGGACTCCCACTAATACGTTAAAGTGGTGACCACTCTCTCCCCATCCTAGAGGGTGGCAGAAAAAACAGGGCAACACCGCAGACTTACCGAGTCTGCCGCGGTGCCCCAAGAAGTTCAAGCGGCCGGGTACCTGGGGGCGGTGCGAGGACTCGGACCCCGCGCCAGGAGGTACTGGGGAAGCTAAGGCGCGACAGCCTACAGACGCCGGGGACGCAGCCCCGCAGCCCGCCCCGACTTACTAGGGAGTGAGTGGGAGTCTCGGCTCTCAGCCCGCTCACGGCCGGGACGCGTGCCGGCGAGCGCTCCCAGTCCACCGCCCGCGGGCACTTCTTTGTGTCCAGGGCCGAGGCGCCGCGGCGCCGCTGTGGTCCCGCCCCCAGGCGTCGCCCCCGCACCCCGCACCCCTCACCCTACCCCGGTTCTCGCAGATCCTTCTCGGGCGGGGAGGGGCGGGGCCTGGAGAGGGGAGGAGGGAAGGGAGGCGGGGACGGAAGGGAGGCGGGGACGGAAGGGAGGCGAGGTGGAGGGGCGGGGACCAGGCGGGGCGGAACTCGCGGAGGCCTGGTGAGAGGGCTGACTTAGTGAAGCCTCCTTCGCAGCGCTCCCGACATTTCCTCAAAGTTTACAACCGCTAGAAGCGGACCCCCGAGCTGGTCTCCCAGATGTATTCTGTGGGGTTGGGCTACTCACAGCTCTTGGTCTAGCATCTTCTGGAAATAGTTCGGGAGACAGACCAGCCAGGAATGATACCCCAGACCCACAACTCAGAAAACGTATAGACATAAAACCCAGCTACTAGCCTTCCAATCATGTATTCAATCAATACATATATTTATTGAACATCTGCTAGTGCCAGGCATTGTCCTAAGGTCTAAGAACACAGCAGTGACAATGGCGGGGGGCGGGCTCTAGAAAAAAATTCTGTCCCTCCTGGGAGATACAGGAAGACAATTTAAAAACCTAAAATATAGAAAATATCAGATAGTTAACTTCTGTGTTCATGTTTCATCCCAGCAAGTGAAAGACAAGGGGACCCGGCACACCCTGCAGAAGTGGCCCAGCTGTGGGACATGTAGCCAAGACCTGATTCTAATTTATAATACTAAGTCCCCAGGGGTGTGCAGAATCACGTGGCTGCCATTATAAAGAATGGTCTCTAAAATTCCCTATACTCTATTTGGGGTTTCATGCACCAGTTGCAGAATGAATTTGATGTGAAATATAAATGTAAAAAATACCCATTGCATGGGGATATATCAAACTTAAGTAAGCTGATGCAGTAGCTCCTCATCAGAGAGAAATGGGGTGTGATAGTCAGTTTTCACTAACTTTCCCAAATACCAGAGACAATCAACCTTTTTTTTTTTTTTCTTTTCCAGTACCAGGGATTGAGCCAAGGGTTAGTTAACCACTGAGCAACATCTCCAGCCCTTTTTTAAATTTTTTTTTCATTTTGAGACATGGCCTCACTGTCTTGCTTAAGGCCTCATTAAGTTGCTGAGGCTGGCTTTGGACCTGCAATCCTTCTGCCTCAGCTTCCTGAGCTGGTGGGACTACAGGTGTGTGCCAGGCCTGGTTGAGATAATGAACTTTTAAAGAAAAAGTGTTTGGTTTGGCTCAGAGTTTTAGGAGTTTCAGTCTTTGCTTTTGGCCCTGTAGCAAAACACACATCATGGCAGGGAGTGCGGATGGAGCAGGGCCATCTCATAGAAGAGACGCAGAATAGAGGCAGAGGAGGTGCCAGGGATCTACAGTCCCCTTTAAGGGCATGCTCCCAATGATGAGAAGCTTCCCCACTAGCCCCCACCTTTTAAAGGTTATACCATCTTTCAGTAACACCATGGACCAGAGACTAAGCTAAAAGCTTAGTCTAAAAGCTAAAAGCTAAAACAGGTGGGCCTTTGGGTGACATTCCAGATCCAAACTATAGCATAGCAAGAATAGAATTTCCCTGCCTTGACAATTTAAAAATTAAAAATACTAGTGCCTGAGTTCTAGCCCTAGATATTCTGATTTCATTTACTCAGGAAAGAACCTTCTAGTCAATCTTAACAGTCCCTCATATACCCTGTATTTCAGATATCATCATATCCTGATGGCTCTTCCTTTTAAAAACATTTTGAATTAAATTATACTTACATTTTGAATTAAATTATACCTGCAAGAAAACTTGCAAAAGTAGGATAGAGAGTTTTCATATACTTCTTACCTGATATTATGGTTTGAATGGGAGGTATCCCCCGAAAGTCTTATGTTAGACAATGTAAAAATGTTAAGAGGTAAAATGATTGGATTATGAGAGTTGTAACCTAATCAGTGGATTGATCCATTTGTTGGATTAATAGTTTGAAAGGGGACTGGGGTTGTGGCTCAGTGGTTGAGAGCTTGCCTACCATGAGTGAGGCCCTGGGTTCGATTCTCCGCACCACATATAAATAAATGAATAAAATAAAGGTCTATCAATATCTAAAAAAAATTTTTTTTTAAATAGTTTGAAAGGAGTACTGAGTGGTAACTATAGGCAGGTAGGATGTGGCTGGAGGAAGTTGGTCACTGGGGGCATGCCTTTAGAGTTTCTATGTTGTCTCTGGCACCAGGGTGTCTCTTTGTCTTTGTCTTTCTCCTTTTCTTCTCTCCTCTCCTCTCCTCTCCTCTCCTCTCCTCTTCTCTTCTCTTCTCTTCTCTTCTCTCCTCTCCTCTCCTCTCCCCT
>JAJEJO010001850.1:4004-106130 GCA_020662805.1 Glaucomys volans | reverse complement strand
CTCTCTCTCTCTCTCTCTCTCTCTCTCTCTCTCTCTCTCATTCCTGTGTGCTCCCAGCTGAGTAGCTTTCCTCCACCATGTCCCTCTGGCATGATGTTCTGCCACACTCAGACCCAGAGCAATGGAGCCAGCCAAACATGGACTGGACCTCTGAAACTGTGTACCCAAAATAAACTTCTCTAAGTTGTTCTGTCAGGTATTTTGGTCACAGCAACAAAAAAGTGACTAACATACCCAGGTTTCCATAATAATAGCATTTTATATAACATGATATAGTTATCAGAATCAGAACTTTAATGTGAGCACACTACTGTAACAGTGTACTAAAGACCTTATTCAAATTTTACCATTTTTCAGTAATGTCCTGTTTTTAAATTTTTTCTTTCAGTTCCAGGAGCCTATCCAGATCCCCTTTATTGCTATTGTAACCTGAGTTACCATCATCTCTGTCCTGTGTAACAGCTCCCTAGCCATCCTCCTTGCTTCTCCTTTTGCCTTTCTATATTCTATTTAATCTTTGTAATTTTTTAAATTATTGTTCACTGTTCTAGTTAGCTGTTCGTCACTGTGACCAACACCTGATGAGAATAATTTAAAGGAGGAAAAGTTTATTTTGACTTATGGTTCCAGAGGTTCAGTCTGTGGTCAACTGAATTCAATGCTTTGGGCCTGCGGTGAGGTACAGCATCATGGCCAAAGAGGAAAAGTTGCTTTTCCCATGGAGGAAAGCTGCTTAGTCCACTGGTGGAGTTAAGAAGCAGAGAAATATCTGAAAGGGCAACAGGGAAGATGCACCCTTCCAGGGCATTCCCCCAGTGACCTGCTTCCTCTAGCCACATCCCACCTGCCTACTGACCACAGTCAGTCCATTCAAGCTAGGATGAACCAATTAGATCCCAGGTCTCATAATGTAATCATTTCACCTTTGAATACTTCTGTATTAACAGAAGGTTTTAGGGCATACCTCCTATGCAAACTATTAATTTCATGATTGTCACAGCTTTATTTTCACATCATACTTATGTTTTGTTGGTTTATCTTTGAGCCCCTGTTCATGAACTAACATTCTTTTATTTATAATTTTTTTGTTGTATATGGACACAATACCTTTATATTATTTATTTTTTTAATGTGGTGCTGAGGATCGAAACCAGGGCCTCACATGTGCTAGGCAAGCGCTCTACCACTGAGCCACAACCCCAGCCCCTAAGATATTCTTTTATGCCTGTGTGTGTGTGTGTGTGTGTGTGTATGTGTGGTGCTGGGAACAGAATGCAGGGTCTTGGGCATGCTAACACATGCTTTACCGTTGAGCTACACCTCCAGCCCTAACATATTCTTAAAATGTCATAGAGTATAAAGCATTTATGAGGAATTTCTATTTCTTCCTTGGACTATCTTTTCTTCTGGGGTTGGTTCTTTGTATTTTGCATTACTGGAACATATTTCCATAGGTCCTCTAGTGCTCTTGAACAAATAAACTTTTCCTTCAAAATCTTTTTTTGTCTTGACATGATGTGAGTGATTTCATGTGCACATGCTAAGCATGCACTCTGCCATTGAGTTAGAGAGGATGATTTCATCCCTATGAGCTTCAGAGATGCTCCCCACCTCCTGATTCAGCATTTCTTATTTTGCATGTTTCATGCCTTTTTCGTGTCAGTCATTTCCAACCTCCTAGCAGAAAATAAAGAGGAAAGACGAGGCACTATTTGGGTTGTGTGTTAGTCTGTTTTCTGTTGCTATGATGAAATACCTGAGCCTCAGTACCAGACTGGGTGGCTCCTTCAGTTCCGCCCACTTGGCTGCATCATGTCACAGTGGCAGAAGCACATGTTAGGGAGAGATCACAGGGTGAGTCAGGAAGCCAGAAACCAGGGAGAAGCCAGTTTTACTCTTTCATAACAACCCACTCTCATGAGAACTAACTCATTCATACAAATAGTGTTAATCTCTTCCAAGGGCAGCATCCCAATGACCTAATTACCTTCCCTGAAGCACCATCTCCTAATGGTCCATCACCTCCTACTATTATCACGCTGAGGACCAAAATTCTAACAGAAACATTTTGGGAGTATGAATTGCATCCAAACCATAGTAGACTGTTTCTGTTCATTTTGGAGCACATTCATGCATAGTCTCAATGTATTTGTCCAAATATAGGGGTGAGATTGGGAATCTCAATAAATTGTACATCAGTAATCTGTATTCATACTGACCTCAGGAAGGAGAAAGTGGATACTGAGGTCAACTGGAAGACTCCAATACAATTGTATAAGGATATTGGGTCTCTTCTTGTAAGCCCTACAGTTACAAAGTGCATTTTCCTTAAGTTGCTAGATCCAGCTGCTCAGGGGTACTCTCTCCCTCTCCTGCTGCTACTGTCCTGAGCTAACTGCACATTTCCAACCACTGTAGAGTTGAACCTCCTGCCTGAAAATGAAAATGGTCACTGCTCACTCTTTTTTTTTTTTTGGTACTGGGGATTGAACTCAGGGGCACTCGACCACTGAGCCACATCCCCAGCCCTATTTTGTATTTTATTTAGAGACAGGGTCTCACTGAGTTGCTTAGGGCCTCGCTAAGTTGCTGAGGCTGGCTTTGAACTCGCGATCCTCCTGCCTCAGCCTCCCAAGTGCTGGGATTACAGGCGTGCGCCACCACGCCCAGCAGTCACTGCTTACTCTTTACACATAGGAATTGTTCTGAAAATTTCTGATGTATTAGAAGGCAGAGAGAAGTGGGAGGGCCTGATCCTGGGTGACTGCAGTCACATCAGCCAAATAATGAAGACAGAGAAGGAAAGGGCAGATTCATGATGCTAGTAGAAAACCCAGTTGGAAAAAGAATCAGGATGTTTCCAGATCTGAGAATTTAACTGGGAAAGTAGCCAAAGAGACAGATAGAATTGATATATAAAAGGAAATAGTAGGATTTAATTATGAACCAAATGTCAGACTGAGAGGCAAAGAGAAATGAAAATCAAAAGTCCCTTTCAGGTACTTCTTAGGTTGGAAGGTGAAGTTGCAGAGTTACCCAAATGCTTCAAGGAAAAGTTAAACATTCTGTTCTCATCATGAATTATTAATGAAATCTCAAGATGTAACTGTCTTAGAAATTGAGTATTGTATCAGATTAACCAGGGATGAGGCTCAGAGGGTACACTACACTACATTGTGGTCATTTAGAAGCATATCATCTTGTCCTCCTGGAGTTAGGAGGAAAACTGACAGCAATAGGCCAGTAACTGAAGCTGGGAAAATCTGATGAGTAGATTGTAAGTCTTATCTTCCAGGAAACACTTATTATTTTCTGGTTGCCACCTGATCACTCTGTCTCTAGAGCACTTTGGATATCAAGGAGAGACTAAGGATACATGATAAAGGAGAAAGAAACATTATGTGCTCAGGACACTGGGAGTTGGTGGGTCCTTGAAGAGTGTGTGTGTGAGAGAGCAGGGGAGAGGGAGGAAAGGAAAGGGAAGGGAAAGAAGGGAAGGGAAGGGAAAGTAAGGGAAGGGAAAGAAAATCAAGGGAAATCAAGGGAACTTAGGGGTCCAGAGTGCTAAAGACCACTCCCAATATTCCTGACCAGGTGAAACCACAGTCCCTGCCTCCTAAATGCTTCTCCTCTCATCTTTCAGTCTGCTTATGACAAAATGAGCTTAATTTTCCTGGAAACTGGCAATACTTCTTTCCCCAAGGCCTTTGATGGTTCCATGTTTCCTGGACAGTGGAAGCCAGATTCACTAACCCTCACAAGCATCCTTCATGCACATCTCAGTTCACCTGCATAAATTCTCCTATCACTTGCCCCATGGACCCCCTGCTCCAGCAAAACCATGTACTGTTGATTCTTAAAATTCTTGAGAGTGCCTTTAGCACTCCTGACTTCATATTTTTAATGCACTGTGCCACTTTCTGTCAATTTGAGTCTATCTATCCATTAAGGTTATGTTCAAATCTGTTCACTTCTGAGAAGACACCATTGTGCCTGTATTATCCTATTCATTGAGTAAGTGATTCTATTATGCTTTTGTTATGGTTTGGGTGGAAAGGATTCCCCCAAAGCTCCTGTGTTAATGTAGGAATATTCAGAGGTGAAATTATTGGATTATGAGAGATATAACCTAATCAGACCATCTTGATCTGAATGGACTAAGTGGGTGGTAACTCTAGGCAAGGTGGAGTGTGGCTAGAGGAGGCAGATAACAGGGCAAGAACCCTGGGAGGGCTCATCTTTTCCATCTCTCTCTCTCTCTCTCTCTCTCTCTCTCTCTCTCTCCCTCTCTTTCTCTCTATCTCTCCCTCTCTCTCTTTCTTTCTGCTTCCTGGTCAGCCAAGAAGGGAGCAGCACTACTTTACCATACCGTCTGCCATGCTGTTCTGTCTTATCTTGGGCCCAGAGCAATGGACTTGGCCCCCCATGAACTAAATCTATGAAACCATGAGCCAAAATAAACTACCCCCCTCTAAGTTGCTCTTGTCAGGTATTTTAGTTACAGTGACATAAACCTAATTAACACAGCTTCGTATCCTTCATTCTTATGTCTGAGCTCTTGAGTCCTGGGTCACTATCTAAAGTTCTACTGATAAGTCCTACTTGTTTGTTTCCCAACTAAATTGAAAACTTCCCAAATCAGGGGTGATGACTTTTGTGCTTTTACATCACCCACAACACCTAGTAAAAGACTAGCAAACAGTAAGTTTTCTTATTTTATTGAATTCTGTTGCTGATTTTGTGTCTGGAAATAATTTAAATTAAGATGGAAAGCATACTTTATGAAATAGGCATCCTAATGTTTCTTAAGCAACCCATCAAAAAATCACCATCTGTGAATTTCAATGTGATGTGGGGAGTTGTGATATTCTAGCAACTCTCAGATAACTGTACTTTGATGAGTGGCTACAGGATACTGTGTTTATTTTACAGCATTGTTAATTCACACTCATCTTATGTAGCTCAATTAAAATAAATCAAATAACAGCAGATATTTTTACTCTTTAAAGGAAAGATTTGCACATTCAGGTTCTTAGGACATTCCTTGGGAGCGATTGCTAAGTATTGACCTCAGAACATTTTGAAACTGTATTCATTTGTGGACATTTTGCTTCATTGTCCATTGAAAACCTTGCTAACTCATATATACTCCTGCTTTGGAGATTTTAAAATATTTGGCACAAATATTTTGGCATAAATATATTTAAAATTTCTAAAGGAAAATTTCTATTTTGCCATTCCAGTCTACTCTAAGAAGTCCATTCTTTGAATATCTTGACCTCCTAAATTTCAGTCATTCTTAAATACTTTTCAAATTCTATTTCTATGAAGCTTTCCCTGTTTCATCATAATAAAAATAAAATTTATCATATTTATATTTTGAATTCTGTAGCTCCTTCAAAATTTTTGTCATTATCTATAAATTAAATTTATTTTTTAAATTTTATTTATTTATTTATTTATTTATTTATTTTTAACCAGGGATTGAACTCAGGGACACTCGGCCACTGAGTCACATCCCCAGCCCTATTTTGTATTTTATTTAGAGACAGGGTCTCACTGAGTTGCTTAGGGCCTGGCTAAGTTGCTGAGGCTGGCTTTGAACTCGCGATCCTCCTGACTCAGCCTCCCAAGTCGCTTGGATTACAGGCATGCGCCACCACGCCCGGCTTAAATTAAATTTATTGAATACTGAGTCTAACTATCCATAACCCCTTTAGTAACTTCCATTTTCTTTTCCTTTTAATAAGCTTATTTTATAATAATTTTAGATTTACAGCATAGTTGTAAATAGAATGCAAAGAATTCCCATATACTCTGTTCCCACTTTCCTTTAATTTTTAAAGTTTTTATTTTTTGTAATTTAATTTTTTTCAAGGCTTTGCATATGCTAGTCAAGAACTGTACTACTGAGCTTCATATCTAACCTTTAAATTTATTTATTTTTTTCATTTTGAGAGTTTCACTAAGTTGCTCAGGATGGCCTCGAACTTGTGAATCTCCTTCTTTAGCCTCCTGACTGGCTGGGACTATAGGCATGCAGGTGGCTAATGTTAAGATTTTTTGTAACTATAGTACAATGACCAGAACCAGGAAATTGAATACTAACGGCACAACTATTAGCTAAACTTAACTTCAATTTCTTCAGCATTCCAGGATCCTTCAGGGCATTTAGTCAACATGGCTTCTTATCTGGTTTATGACAGTTTCTCAGACTTCTCTTGTTTTCCATGGCCTTGACAGTTGGGAGGAGCACTGGTCAGGGGTTTCATAGGATATCCCTCAATTTGGGTTTATTTGATGTTTTCTCATGATTAGACTGGTGTTATGGGCTCTGGAGAAATGCCCTGCCATAATATCATTTTAGGGAGTACCTGACATACACCTGATTTTTTTTCCAAGATGGGGTCCTGCTATGCTGCCCAGGCTGACCTCAAACTCCTGGGCTCAGGCAATCCTCCTGTCTGAACCTCCCAAGTATCTGGTACTATAGGTGTATGTCACCACACCCAGCTACATGACATTATTGGTGGTGTTAGTCTTGATCACTTGATTGAGGTGTTGACTGCCAGGGTTCTCCACTGCAAAGTCTTAATTTTCTCTTTCCATGTTCATCTTTGGAAACAACTTACTAAATCCAGTCCACACTCAAGAAGGGAGAAATTAGGGCTGGGGCTACAGCTCTGTGGCAGAGAGCTTGCCTAGCAAGTATGAGGCACTGGGCTCAATCCCTAGCACCACATAAAAATAAACAAATAAAATAAAGGCATGCTGTCCATCTGCAAGCACAAAAATTTTTTGAAAAGAAGGGAAGGATTAAATTCCTCCTCCTAAAGGGGAAAGTATCTATGTATATTATTTAGAATCCTTTATAAGGAAGACCTGTGTTTTAGAACCCATTCGCTTATTTTTTAATCATTTATTTATATCAGCATGGACTCTTGTATATTTGTTTTATACTCTCAGTTATAACCTAAGGCTATGTTACTTATTTATTTGTTCAAATTATTTTAGCCTTAGCTATCAGGGGCTAGTTCAGATCACTTCCCTTGGGATACCCTCATCTTTTGCTTTTTGTTTTTGGGCACCATACAATGTTCTAGAATCCTCTTATATTTTCCTTGTGTTAGCCCTGGTATCAAGCTATATCTCCTAGGAGCCCTGATTCATTTTATTGGAGAATCAAATTTAGAAACCAAAATCTGAGTAAGAGTATGTTCACTACTACTTCTAGGCCCTCTCAGTGGACAGGCACAGGAAATATGTATTATATACTGACTTATGTGTACTTCTATCTATCTATCATCTATCTATCTATCATCTATCTATCTATCTATCTATCTATCTATCTATCTATCTATCTATCATCTAATCATCTATCTATAAATCATACTATTGTCTACCTACCAATCTACCTACATCCATGTTAAACTTGAAATGAGTTCATACTTAAGTCTCCAACTTAAGTTCAATAACATAGGCTTCATTCTAGCCTTCCCCTCTTAATTCTTTGCAACGTTTTCCTTTGATGGTGAGAAGCCTGGCTCCCATTTCTACCATTTGTTTATTCAACTCCAGTGAGGATGTAACGTGCTTTTGTACTCAGTGTAGATGTAACCCATACTTCTGTGTGAAAAAAACATACAAACTATAATGCTTATGTGCATTTCTTTAGCTTTAATTTCCAGTTACAGTGCAATCTTTTAAAGTGACTTCGGTCAACTCCTTTACCTTTAATGAGCTTTTGTCTTATGTGGGGTTTTTTTTGTTTTTTTTTGGGGGGGGGTACTGGGGATTGAACCCAGGGGCACTCCACCACTGAGCCACATCCCCAGCCCTATTTTGTATTTTATTTAGAGACAGGGTCTCACTGAGTTGCTTAGGGCCTCGCTAAGTTGCTGAGGCTGGCTTCGAACTCATGATCCTCCTGCCTCAGCCTCCCAAGTGCTGGGATTACAGGCGTGCACCACCACGCCCGGCTTGTCTTATGTTTATGATGCAGTTAAAAA
Source organism: Glaucomys volans (assembly GCA_020662805.1). Taxonomy (NCBI): domain Eukaryota; kingdom Metazoa; phylum Chordata; class Mammalia; order Rodentia; family Sciuridae; genus Glaucomys; species Glaucomys volans. The sequence goes on along the minus strand of JAJEJO010001850.1, from coordinate 98,121 downwards.
TTTATCATTTGTCACAGTCTGTTTTTCATATTAAGATCTTAGCATCCTCCTTGATTTTTTTCCTTGTCGATTTAAAAAAAATTATATGTAGTAAAGTTCACATTGTGGACTTCGGGACTTTGGCATCTTTTACTTAGTAAAATGAATTTAATATTCATTCATGTTCTGTGAGTCAGAAACTCATTGCTTTTGGTATTTGTGAATGGAGCTACTATAAACATTTACGCGCATTTTTTGTTTGTTTGAACATAAGTTTTCTATTCTCTTTGATAAATACCTATCAATGTGTTCACTGGGCTCTAGGGTAAGTCTCTGTTTAACTGCAATGACAATGCAAAACCATTTCCCAGAGGGCTGTACCATTTTGCATTCCCCACCAGCAACCAATAAATTTCTGTCCTCTGCATCTTTGTCAGCATTTGATGGTGCCACTTTATTTATTTTATAATAAGATCTATTTTCTTTTGGGGGGCAGTTTGGTTTGTGTTGAAATATTAGGTATTGTTAATATTCAGCAAGCTAACAAAAGTCAGATGAGAGCTTTTACAGTAATTCAAAGTATAGATTACTCTTCATCTTAAATAGAAAATCTAATGACAGAAGAAAGTTAATTTTAGAAATTACACCAACCCCAATGTCTTTAATTTCTAGAGAAAAGGGCAGAAGAGATGTATTAGGCTATTTCCTGTAACTGTAACAAATGCCTGAGGTAAGCTAATTTAAAAAAAAAATTTTAGTTGTCAATAGACCTTTATTTATTTATATGAGACTCGAACCCAGTGCCTCACACATGCTAGGCAAGCGCTCTACCACTGAGCCACAGCCCCAGTAAGCTAATTTTATAAAGGAAAAAAAAAGGTTTATTTAGCTAAAGTAGTAGAGACAGAAAGTCCAAATAGCATTGCATACCTCTGGTGAGAGTGCTGCAGAGGATGGTAGGAGTGCATGCAACATAGTCAGAACAGAAGCTCCAGAGTTATTTAGGGGTCAGGTTGCTCTGTGACAACTTGCTCTCAAGAGAGCTCAGAGATTGCATGAAAACTACCACTACCTTAATCCCTTCCAAGGACAGTTCCCCCAGTGACCTAACTACCTCCTAGCAGCCCAATTTCTTAAAGGTCCATCACTTCCCACTTCACCCCACTCTGGGGACCAAACTTCCAGCATGTGAACCTTTGGGGGACATACTCAAACTGTAGCAAGCTTTAATTGAGAAATTAAAATTTGATATTCTTGCTATGGGATTTATTTTTTTATCCTGGCATTTTCTCATTTAGAATAAAATTCCCTTCAAAAGTAGGTATGATTGCCTATGGTCAAGGCTCTTGAATATCCCAGAACACTGGTTTAGTTCTGGCTCCCAAAGAGGGTTTATATCATACCATAGTAAAGGACTCAGACGCAAGGGTCCACTGGACAGAACACAGAGGTAATCCAGGGCCCTTGGGCTGTTGTCTTAGCTAGGAATCCCTGGGAGCCTGAATTGCATGCATGCATGCAAGCTTTACTAGCAGAGGGAATCTACTGAGAGGTTCCATGAGGTATCACATAGTCTTTGAACCTATGAGCTGCATAAGAGCAGAACTGGGCCCCTTTGTTTTCTGTTGAAGACTTAATGCCTAGAGCACCTGACTCCACACACACAAACACACCCCAACATACGCATGTGTGTGCACTGCTTAAATATTTGTTGACTGAATAATAGAATAGAGCCAGGCCTTACAGAGGCATTCTAGCTGTTAGCTCTTGTTCTAATTAGCTCAGGCTGCCATAACCATACACAGGTTAGGAGGCCACAAGTCCAAGATCAAAGTATGGCTGGGCTGATTTCTCTGAGGCCTCTCTCCTGGGCTTACAGACAGTTACCTCCTCACTCTTTCTTCACATAGTTGTGATTACTGGATAAGAATGACATGATTCCCTAGTTGGCATCTTTTTTTAAAATTTTTTTTAGTTGTAGATGGACACAATATCTTTGTTTATTTATTTATTTTCATGTGGTGCTGAGAATCAAACCCAGTGCTTCACACGTGTGAGGCAATCACTCTACCACCAGCCCCAGACCCTTGTCAGCATCTTAAGGGAGATTGCTGCCGGGCACAGTGGCGCATGCTTGTAATCCCAGCACTTGGAAGGCTGAGGCAGGAAGATCAAGAGTTCAAAGCCAGCCTCAGCAATTTAGCGAGGCCCTAAGCAACTCAGTGAGACCCTGTCTCTAAATAAAATACAAATAGGGCTGGGAATGTGGCTCAGTGGTGGAGTACCCTTGGGTTAAATCCCCAGTACCAAAAAATAAAAAAAAAATTAAAAAAGGGAGATTGCCAGTCTCTCTAGCTATTTATCGCTCTCATACAGGCTTTTCTCTTCCCGCCCCCTCGGTACTGGGGATTGAATCCAGGGTGCTTTACCACTGAGCTACATCTCCAACCTTTTTATTTGGAGACAGGGGCTCATTAAGTTGCTGAGGGTCTTGCTAAGTTGCTGAGTCTGGCCTCAAACTTGTGGTCCTCCTGCTTCAGCATCCTGGTCTGGGATTTCAAATACGTGCCACAGTGCCCTGCTCTTAGCCAGGCATGTTTTAACTCAATAAAGGAACCATCCATTCTTCATGTTCTTTTTTTTTTTTTTTTTTTTTTTTTTTTGTTCCGGGGGTTGAACTCAGGGGGACTCAAACACTTGGCCCCATCCCCCCCCCTTTTTTTTTTTGGGGTCTCCCTTGGTTTTTTTTTGCCTCGCTTTTGCTAAGTCTGGCTCTGAACTCATGATCCTCCTGTCTCAGCCTCCCAAGCTACTGAGATTACAGGTGTGTGCCACTGCACCAGGTTTTCATGTCATTCTTATTCAGTCACTATTACAAACATACACACACATACATACACACACACCCTTTATTAACACAATATCCTATATACCACCCCCCCAACACATACACTCTGTATACACACACAACCACATATTACTGCTTACATACACCAAGGACACATGTACAAACCCTTCTTTATTCTCTATATTTCATACACACCCACTACATACAATTCCATTACACAGACAGCCTCCTCAGCACATACATACCCACTACTCAAACATTCTCCATTTATTATAAATACAAACACATCTTGCCAAAAATCACACCACTGCAAACCCTTACACATAATCCCCACTGTACACACACTCCACCATTCACATAATTCCACTAAATGTCTCATGCTACATACATACCTCATTATTCACAAATATTCATCACACATGCACATACCCCACACATAAGTACCCTGCTATACACACAATTTCACCCCAATACATCACACAACTCAACACACAAATTACTCGTGAACACAGCCTTACACTGACCTCCCATTACATATACAAATCCCCATAGATTCATTTGTACTACACACAGATGCACTATATATATATATATATATATATATATATACATATATACATACATATATATATACATATATATATATGGCATGACACATATACACTGAAGGCCATTAAACAAATGTCACTACACATACACATGCTCACCACTATACGCACCCCACCACTTACACATGCATGTGCACAACAGCCCACTACTCCCACATTCCCCACACACTCCTGCACTTAGCCACACAGCTGTATTCTTGCTCTTTGCCACTCATACATTCGCTCCCCTAACACACAAGCATACATCCTACTACTCGCAGATCCATGTACATATGCATATACCATTTGAACATATATGCACACATACTATTCACTACCCATTTCCTATATGCACACCTCTACACACACATATGCCTTCGCTCCGTTCACACACATCCATATCCACATTTGCTCAATTGTACACATGCACACAAAAACACAAATACATGCACGCAAAAACACAAATACATGCACACAAAGGGCTGCTGCTCCTTTCCTAAAATGTTGATGATGGTTTCCTCCACCCCTAAGCCTCCTCTTCACAGTCTACTCTTCTTATTTTTATTTTTTTGAGGTATTGGGGATTGAACCAAGAGGTGCTCTACCATTGAACATCACCAGCCCTTTTCATTTTATTTTGAGACAGGGTCTTTCTAAGTTGTGCAGGCTGGCCTTGAACTTGTGATCCTCCTGTCTCAGACACCTGAGTAGCTGGGATTGCAGGTGTCTGTAGGCTCACAGTCTGCTTTATCATTTTGTTACTTTATTTAAAACCTTAGTAATTATGAAGTCATTTAACAACACTCCCATACCTTTATAACTTTTAGTTATACGTGCCAGTATATTTTGACATAGCTGTACAAACAGAGTACATCTTCTATTTTTATTTTTTAATTTGTTACTTTTAATTTTTTGGTACTGGGGATTGAACCCAGGGCACTTAACCACTGAGCCACATCCCCAGCCCTTTTTTAATATTTCATCTACAGACAGGGGCTCACTGAGTTGCTTAGGGCCTTGCTAAGTTGCTGAGGCTGGCTTTGAACTCGTGATCCTCCCGCCTCAGCCTCCCGAGCTGCTGGGATTACAGGTATGTGCCACTGCACCTGGCAAGGAGTCCATCTTATTCCAGTTAGGATCCCAGTTTAGTGAATATACACGACGTGGAGATTCACTGTGGTGTATTCATATATGTACACAGTAAATTTATGTATGATTCATTCCACTCAGTTTGCTTTCAACAGTCCCATCCTACCTGCCCAAATTTTACTTCTTACCATCTCCTACTTAGATCCCTTTATTCAACCAGACTGGTCACTTTCCTTCTTTGGGAACTGTAAACTTCTGATTGCTGAGGACTCACTGCCTGATACTCAATGAATGTGTTTAACTGAACTAATTCTTTAGAAATGTTCTGTCCCTTCTTTGCCCCTGTGAAATGTTTCACTTCTTTCAATACTGGGTTTATGTGTCAAGCTCTTGCACTGTAGCTCCCTTATTTGGCATTCTTTTAAGAAGTGTTTTTGTTGTACCATATTCCTTCTTGCTTATGTACCAGGATGTCACAATTGACACCTTGTCCTAAGTCAATACTTATTACATAATGAAGTAAGTGTGAGTCTCATTAGAGGAGTTTTCAAAGTAGCTAACAAGATCCTGTTTCCTGACTCTTGAACTTCCTCACCCAAGTGAATTTGAGTTGAGAAAGTGGAGATGGAGATGGAATGGGGATTTATGGATTTTTAAAAATAAATATTTTGAACCTTTATTTATATGTGGTACTGAGAATCGAACTCAGTGCTTCACACATGCCAGGCAAGTGCTCTACCCCTGAGCCACAACCCCAGTCCTTTTTTGTTTGTTTTGGTACTGGGGATGGAACCCCGGGGATTTGTGCATGCTAGGCAAGCACTTTGCCATTGAGTTATGCCTCAGCCCTTCCTGACCCTCCTGTCTCAGGCTTCCAAGTAGCTGGGATTACAAACATGAACCATTGTGCCCAGCCCCACTAGGTACTTTTCAGTAACTGCTCACATAACGTTCTATGAGCTCTTATTGAGATTGGCCACCATAATGTATGAGTGATGAACCAGTTAGCATAATAAATGTGACACTGCCCACACCTACCCCGTGGGCTAGGACAAATCCTCAGTATTACACATCAATCAACCTATTAGAGAAATCATGCACATAATTGTTTTTGCCAAAACCCTCTAAACTTACCAACTTCTAATAGCTAAAATTTAATCCAGGTCAATGGGTAGCATGTTGGAAGACAAACAGACCCTGTTCATAGATGTTTAGCTTCATAGCAATAGCATCCTGGGATGGTCAAGGGCACAATCGAGTCTTAAGTAAGTAAACACAGAAGGACATCTGTACAAGGTAGAGAATCTGGTTCCTAATAGTAGACAGACATTGGTCTTGGAGTCAGTTTTACAAATCCCAATATACCACCTAGTATTTTACATTAGTACTTTATTTTTTTTTTCATATTACCAAAAACAACCCTAATATTTCTTTTCTTAACCACTTCAATCATAGTTAGTGGAATCAGGAGACTGTCTCATGGCTTAGGAAAAATTTTATAGTTGCCAGGTGATATATTGCCTTGGAGTCATTAATTAAAAAGGCTCCAAGAACCCTGAATTAAATACAGCAATTTGTGAAACAGTGATTATGAAAATAATGAAAATGTGAAAAACAGACTTAAGGCAGATGGTAACTCTGAGTCACTCAAGTATTAAAATGGCACCCCAGAATACGTAGTTCATAGCAAAATCTTATTTCATACTAGTTTCAGTATATATGTGAAACCATTCAGGAAATGGAGAACAGATGGGGGCAGGGAAACTACCTGGTTAAGCCACATGAAAGCAATTTTCCTCTTACAGATCCACAGGAGGAAAAATGACTTTTTGGTACCATGTAATTTGCACCTATCCCCAGCAAGTCAAGTTCCCTCAATTCCACTGTCTGCCTAGAATGATAATAAAAATATTTCTACAAGAGGTAAAGACTACAAGGAAGCTATAAGCCTTCTTTAAAAAGGTGTGAAACTGGCATGGAAAAAGAGCACCACATGTTGATTTTAGCAGTTTTTTTTTTTTTTTTAAAATAGACTGGAGCAATCTATCTGTCACGTACACACCACAGAAGAAAAAACTCCCAAAAATGTCATGCAGAAAAATTAAGAGGTATAGTAGATAATACACACCCAGAATAAGCAAAAATGACTTATTTTAAAAAATAGGCAAAATAATTTCACTATGAAATGGCTTGATTTGCATGACTTAATACTTCGTATGAATCAGATCCAATTGCTCTAATCAATCTCTATTATACATGTTTCAGAATATCTTTTTTAAAAAAATATCTACTTTTATGCCATATAAGTTACATTTGTGTATCCATGCATAAGCTATCCTGCTTGGTATCATGGAACCAAGACATTAAAAGATTAATAAAATAGCTTTTAAAAATCTCAAGTTATGGACTAACAATGTATTTCCTCAAGTTTTCTGGACTACATACTACTGAAAATAACCTGTATTAATGCAATCTGCATTTTCAGATATAAATACAAGTCAATGGTTGGTTGTCAAAAGCAATAGGGTTGGGAGGATCTTCACAAAATGGTCATTAAATCTTAAGTCAAATTATTCTTACGGCTGGATCATAATATGTGCTTTAAACTGACATACTGACTTTGCCATCTATATTTTGTAAGAGAGTAGGTAATTCTAGCACAGAAGAAACTATATAGTGTGGAATGGGGGATGATGTCACCGGTACTATTCCACTTTTGTTTATCCAGACTGTTGCTTTTAGTCCTGCATTGAGGCCTCCTTGAATATCAGTTTCTAACGTGTCACCAACCATCACACAGTCCCCAGGCTGTACTCCAAGGAGATCACAGCAGTGATAAAATATGGAAGGTGCAGGTTTCTCCTCTTTCTGCTCTCCACCTACAACAATAGCATCAAAGTAGGACTGACAGGCACAGGCTTCGATCTTCTCCCTCTGTGTTTGTCTGTCACCATTTGTTAGCAAGAGTAGGCGGACCTCCTTGCGAAGTTCAGTGAGCATAGCTTTGATGTCTTCTGCTAGGGTCATATGCTGTAAACGGGTAGACTTCCACAGGAAATAACATTCTTCGGCCAATTTCCTATTGTCTGCACCACCTTTTGTTTCCTGGATTGCTTCTTCCCAGTGTGAAGTTCTCAGATCTGTAATGCATGTACTATAAGGATGAAAACATTCCTTGCTGAGTTTAACTTGAACTTTGTCACAGATGATTTCAGCCTCTTCTTTATAATGGTATTTTGATTGTAAGAGCTTTATTACCTAAACAAAGGAAAATAACTCCATTAACATACTTTGTAACAGTCATGCCCTGAGAAGTTGTGGTCTTATAGTTGCTGAGACTCTGAAGCAGCTCCATTATCACACCATGTCTGGTGGAGTTGGCCTTAATTTTTAGAGACACTATAGTGAAGGTCTCTTAATCTCTCCAGACAACTCATACTCTGTTTTTACGTGTGTATTATACATAGCATAAAGACTAGAATGTGGCTTTGGAGGTAGGCAAATATGGGTTCAAATCCCAGTTTGGGCAAAATTTTTTCTTTTGGTACCAGGTATTGAATCCAGGGGTGCTTAACCACTGAACCACATCCCCTGCCCTTTAAAAATATATACATATATTTTTTAATCTTGATAGGGTCTTACAAAGTGGTTTAGGGCGCCTTGCTAAGTTGCAGTGGCTGAAACTTGAATTTGTGATCTTCTTGTCTTAGCTGTCCAGGTTACCAGAATTACAAGTGTGTGCCACCATGCTCAATTTGGGTGAGATTTAAACAGCTGTAAACTTCTACTGCCTCATCTTGAAAAGAAAACATGTATATAACCTTACAAAAAAATCCATTCTAAGATTTTTCACACAGAGCCTTCATTTATTTTGCAATTTTAAGTCCATCACTTTCATTTTGGTCATGATGATGGGAAAATAAAACTTGTGCTCATAAAACATGTAAAATTTCTTGCAAGCACTGTTTGCAAGTGCTGTTACTTTGTCTAGCTTTTTCTTATCTACAGCCATTTTCATTTTTATTTTTTTTATTTTCTGCTGTTTTGGGGATTGAACCCAGTGCCTTGGGCATGACAGGCAAGGATTCTACTACTGAGCTACATCCCCAGCCTTATTGCATTACATTCTTATACATTTGGACTATCTTTTAACATTTACTAAGAACCCTAACATGGCAAGTATTATTACTAAAGAGACACATACATTACTTCTAGCCCTTTCTACAACTCTGCAAGGGAATTCCCTTATTAATATGAGGCAATGGAAGTATAGAACAGTTTAAAATTTGCCCAAGCTATTATATTAATTCACATTTGCCTACTTCCGAAGTCCTGGGTTTGATGCCCAACACTGCAAAAGGGAAAAAACAAAAAAATAAAAACAAACCAAATAAAATCCAGGCAAAGTAGTCTAAAAAGTAAAAATATATTGTTCTAAATGACAAAAGGAACAAGTGGCATACTACTCAGACCAGAAACTTGCTTCACCTATTGAAAGGGAGAAAAAAGATAAAACACACATTTTCTTCCTTCAAGACTATGAGTCCTTTATGAAAAAGAAAAAAATTCAGACTATTTGTACTTATCAGAAAATGTAACAGTTGTCAGGTATGGTGGAGCATGCCTATAACCCCAGCAACTCAGAAAGTTGAGGCAGAAGGATGGCAAGTTTAAGGCCAGCCTCAGCAACTTAGCAAGGCCCTAAATAATTTAGTGAGACCCTGTCTCAAAATAAAAAATAAAAAGAGCTGGAGACTTAACTCAGTGGTAAAGTGCCCTTGGGTTCAATCTCCAGAACACAAACAAACAAACAAACAAACACCAACTAGCCCTAAGACTTTTAGGTGAAGGTGAAACACTTGAAAATTTTTGCTTTGTCAAGTTAAATCTCAATCAGGCCTTTCAACTTCTGTGGTTATGTTACTATCTTTTCTAGCATCATGACTGAATTACTCTTAAGCTATGACTGAAGGGTATTCTCAAGTTTTAGTACCCTTGCTACCCAGTAAAAGGATATAGGCCTCTAGGACTGCACAGTGTTAGAGATCAAATGGCTGGTTCACAACTGGATAACAGAACTCCTATAATAATCCAATTTCCTGTTACTACAATTGGCAATACATAATCCACACTCTTGGGGCTCTCAAAAAACACAATTAGCTCACTTTAAAGGGAAGATATTTGCAAAGACGTGGCATACTGCTCCCCGAGTTTCAAAATTTCTCCCTTAATCCCTTGCATTAACCTTCTCATTAGTCACACACCATTGCTGTCATGCAGCAATCACAGATTTGTTTGGGATATCAGGTAACATTTTAATAATATTAACATCATTACAGAAAGTTTATCATTCATTCACATATTAGTATAACACTTAACTTGAAACAGTACACATTACAAACTCTTCTAGCACCTGTGCTGAGACAATGAATTTTGAACTGGAGGTGGAGGAAAAAGATCTTTAACTTGGAGGGAAGAGGACATTTTGTACATGATTTGTACAGGTTTGTAAAGGATTCTAATACAATGAGCCCACAAGGTATCTGGTGAGGGGTTATCAGTTTGTAGATTAAAATAAACTCATCCACTTCAAAACTCTAAGGCTCTCTTTCAGAATATGTATAAAAAGAAAGCTCTAGCCGGGCATGGTGGCGCACGCCTGTAATCCCAGCACCTGGGAGGCTGAGGCAGGAGGATCAAGTGTTCAAAGCCAGCCTCAGCAACTTAGCGAGGCCCTAAGCAACTCAGTGAGACCCTGTCTCTAAATAAAATACAAAATAGGGCTGGGGATGTGGCTCAGTGGTCGAGTGCCCCTGGGTTCAATCCCCAGGACCAAAAAAAAAAAAAAAAAAAAAAAAAGCTGTATTCTACTTTCTGCTCTCTGGAGGTAGCACTAAGATTATTATCATGAATACCAGAGTTTAGCTGTTATTTTAAAGAATTTGTGAGGAGCTGGTTTGGGAACCATGTAACACTGATATCATATGATTTTGAATAAGTATTTTCTGAATACCAATTATTTGGATGTGAAAGGGTTGAATTTAAAAATACATACAAAGTATGACTGTCTGCAATAGTCTAGCAATTCAAAGAGACTTTCTGTTATTTCTAGTTTAAGTCTGCTCAAATATCATCTATCCAATGAGGCCAAATCTGACCAACCTATTTGAAATTGCAATTCATTTCCTCCTCTGCTTTTTCTAATGCATCTATAAATATATTTAGTATGTTATCCGTTATTTCACTAGAAAGTAAATTTACAAATACAAAAAATTTTCTGCTTTGTTTAGTGAGAAACTATACATTTCTGTAGAAGGCTTCTTCTTGGGTATCAACACTGAAATATAAGCCTGAAGATGTTAAAAAAAAAAAAAAGTCTTTCTCAGATGATTTAAAATATTAGAACTGGTATATGTAGTCAGTATATTACTCCTTCTCCCTAAGTCCAAGGTAAAGACTGGAACTTTCCCTGTTCATTCATTCGTAAATCATTTTTATGAAAGTTGGCATACTACTTTAGATCAACACTTATGAGTAGTAGTGTATCCTTACATGAAAAAGTATTTAGACCATTCAATTCTGCTCAATTCATAAATTATTTATAAAAGAAGTGGTAACAGAACTAAGACTTGCAATCAGAATTTTTGTCCATCAATCCAATATTCATTCAACAATTACCACGAGTCAAGCAAAGACAATTAAGACATTGTATTTCCTCTTAGGGAGTTCACTATTTAATTGCAGGTATCTAAGCTGCAAAAATTAACGACATCCATTGACAGCTGCAGTAAGAGGTATCTGGAAAACAAAATATGGTACTTGTATATTAGTGGAAGTAACAGGCTAGGAAGAAATATAGTCTAATTTTTGTGGTGTGTATGTATATGACGGGGTCTTACTATCTTGCCCAGGCTGGCCTCAAACTCCTGGACTGAGTGATCCTACTGACTTAGCCACCTGAGTAGCTGGGACCACAGGAATGCTCCACTGCATCTGGCTCTAGTTTATAATTTTTGTTTTAGAAATCTCAAAACAGGCAGCAATGTGGAGGATCAACTAGAGGCCAGCATGGAGACAAAACCACATCAACAGTCGAGATGAGGGATGAGTCCAGTTGTAACTAAAACAATGGCAAGAGGGATATACATTGAGGGACAGAGTAGAAGATAGGGTGGATGGTGGTACAATTCACTGAATAAAACAATGGATGCTCTGTACTTCCCATGTATTGTATTAAACTTGACAGTTATTATTCAGAATGTAATGAAGATTGAGACTTAGAACGATTAAGTAACTTGTTAAGGTACTTTCAGTTAGGTATTGGGACAGCTGTGATTCAAACTCAAATGTCTGATGTTTTAAAGCCTGAATTCTTTGTCTAGAGCAAGAATTGGCCTAAAACAAGAATTTAATTACAACACACTGGGCTTAGCTTGTTTAGAACACACAGATAAGTATATACTGTTGGTAATTAGGGTTACTGGAGGCAACACAGCACAGAGACGTGTCCTTGAGGTCAAAGGTATGAAGATGAAAGGGACAATCAATAGTGTGAAGGCCTCAATAAAGGCATTAAGATAGGTTCAAAGGGCTGGGGCTACAGTACAATGGTAGAGCACTCATGTAGCATGTGCCAAGGCCATGGAGTAGATCCCCAGCACCATTAAAAAAAAAAAAAAAAATTCAAAATGTCCAGTGTGACTCTAGCACTGAGGATAGGCTCAATGACCTGGCACATCCATTTCATTCTAGAAGTGGAAACAGAGGCTACCTTGCAATGAATTTAGAAAATACACAGGAGGTAGAGACAAGAAGATAATGGGCATAGATTTCTCTAAAACCAGGGCTTAGAGAGATATACACTACAGGAAGTGTCCAAGGTAGGGTTCTTTTTCATTTTTTTAAAAACACGAAACGGACATGAACATGCAGCACGAGCAGAATGTACAAAAAAAAAAAAAAGAATGAAGAAGCTGAAGAACCAGGGAGACAAAATCTACCTGATGAAGCATGAAGGACGGGACATTCAGAGTTGGAAGGATTGGCTTTTGAAAGTGGGTTTTTTCACATCTGATAATCCTTCGATTTCTCCTTGAAGCTGAAGGCAGAGGAAGGAAAGCAAGGGTGGATTAGGGGGCTGGAAAGCTCCGGGAAGGTCTGCAACAGCATTGGTAGGTACAGGAGAGGATGCTGCTGAGCAATGCCTCAGGGGAGGAATGCCCGGGGCAGCACAGATTTTTGCTGTATCTTCTTGAAATTCTGAGGGTCCTGGGCACAGCAGACCAGGAAGGCCAAAGGGAGATCTGCAGAAAAAATTCTCGGATACAGGGTCAAACCCGGGTTCGCATCTAATTGTTATGTAACTTCTTGGGTCAAAAAATGCGGCTGCCTTCAATGATTCTCTTCTAAGTCCACTGAAGACCATGCTTGGGGGAAACGCTCCTCCTCTGAGACCCGCCACTATGATCAGGTACGTGCGCGCGTGGCCTGAACAGTCCAAACTCTACCTGGCCCAGTGCGGGTGTACAGTGGCACGGTGACCGTCTACCTGCGTTTGCGGGCGGTTCCACCATCGTGGCAGTTCTAAGGAAGCGCTTCTGGGTCCCATGCGCTGGAACCGACTGCAAGAAGCCAGCTCCCTGGGTTGGGCTCAGGGAAGGCAATCCCCGCCCGGCCGTGACCCCCAGCCCGTTCGCCCCTTCCCTGGTCTTTCCAGCCCCAGAGAGCTGAGGTCCCAAAGGACGAATGCGGTCAGGGCTTCCGGGGGCAGGGAAGTGGGCACTGAGGGACACGGGGTCACGCAAGCGCGCAGTACGGGGCTGAGGCGTGCCGACCCGGCCTCTGAAAGAGTCGAGGGAGCGGGGACGTTACCTCCAACATGCCTCTCTTACTCGCCCCGGCCGTGTCGATGAGCGTGTTGTCCAGGTCAAAGAAAACCGCCCGCACGCGGCTGAGCCCCATACCGCCGACAGCCGAAGCCACGCGCCAACTAGCCGCCTTTGCCCGCGCATGCGTGAGACGGCCCGTGAGCAAAGACGTGGGCTGAGCCTTTAGGTCACCTGACCCTCCCGCGCCGCCGAGCCACAGCGATCGCCTTTGTAGCCTCTGAAACTCGGGTGAACTGTCGCAATTCCTGAGCGTCAGAGAACGGCAAGATCCCGCGAGACCTGGAAATTCTGGTCTATAAAACGTAAGGCATTGACGTCACTGTGACGAGAAGCGCGGTTTTCCTTATTTTAGTTTGGTTTTGCTTGTCTTCTCGCTTTGTTCCCCCAGAGTCAGGAGGACGTCTTAGGGGCTCCGGGAGGTTTTCTGCGCTGTCTGGCGCCCGAAAGGTGATTGAGAAGCTGGCGTTTCTGTTGAGCAGGATGCTCACGTGCTGGGAGCCACAGGCAGGTCGAAAACGCTGCTGGTCCTTTGATGGCCCTAAGTTAGGGTGTGAGGGTGCGTTTCCAGTGTCCTCGCTTCGTGGTTACTGTGTGGGTAACTGTCAGCAGCAGGAGCTCTAGAGGAGTGCCAAGGTGTGACCGCCGGTGTTTTCAAACCTATCTGAACAGCTGGTTATAGGAGCTGCTTTCTCCTTAGATCGGAACCCTGCCACATTGCGCCTTGTTGTCTACCTCACTCAGAATGGTAGCCTCATTATAGCTCGAGCCCGCACCAGCACATTTTGAAAGGTGTTACAGGGTTCCTTAGACATCTGTGCCTGAAGACTTAGGGGGGTTCTGTAGTGTCTGCCTGAAGTTTTGCCCATCTTGATCGCTTTTCCCGAGAGCTTGTATCTCAGGTTTGTCCATACCTTTCTGTTGGATGGTTTTCTGGTATAAGAGGTTAAGGGACCCAGAGAGTCTGTTAAATTCCCAGAAAGGCGATTACAACGTTTGTAATTTAGTAGAATAAGGATCTTGAAACTAATTTCTAACTTTTATGTCTTTCTTGGGTAACTTATGAAATTTGGATAGTGCTGTCATTATCAGTGACCAGCATTTATCAGGTAGATCAGGACAACCGGGTAAATGAGACCTGACGCTAATTTTCTGAGCTGGGAGTGGTTTTTAAATTGTTAAATGGTTGGGGGGGCGGGAATCAAAAGATGTGTTTCAAATCAAGAGTGTTTCGTGTCAGGTGAAAATTATATGAAATTCAAGTTTTGTTACCCATAATTTCAGTGTGTTAAATTGAATTTTGCCCAAATCGGTCTCCATGCTGGAATGATATAACAAAGTTGCTTCTGTATATAGTGAACAGTATCTTATTTTGATATGTAAACCAATTGTTACCGGCAACTAAGTCGCAGGTAATTATAGCAAGGCTGTATTGGCTCTGGCCCTCTATGTCATTTCTTTTCACTTAACTGTAAATATAGCTTGTACATGTAGGGTGGGGTATTCTATTTGGAACCAGCTTTCATCTGGAATGTTGCCTGGTCCTAGAAGCTTTTTCATGCTGAATTAAGTTTAACTCATCCCAGATTTTTAATAATTGGAATGCATCACATTTATTTCTGTATTGTCTCTTACTGCTTTTACCATACAATAGCAGAGTTGAGTAGTCATAAGTAGCATCAAATAGTTGCAAGGCCTGAAATATTTGTTTGGCCTTTTGCAGAAAAATGTTGCCATCAAGATGTCACTGGAGAAGAAATGTCTTTGAAGAAGGATCCGAGGAATTCCCACTGGGTTCTTGGCACACATAATGGAAAAGAATTTAAACATGTGCCAGTCAAAAACAGACAGAGGTCTACTGAGAAAAGCAGAGGCAGGTTCAAGGAAGAATGTGGGCTAGCTCAATAGTGAGAAACTTTTAGGATAAGGCAAGGAATACAGAAACAGCAACTCATGGCATGGGTGTTAATATTTATAGAGGGTCAGAAATAGATTAATTGGTTTACCTCTATGTTAATAGATATTCTCACTGCAGGAGCAGACTATGTAGTTTCTGTATTTTGTGGAGAACCACAGTTGAAATTTTATTGTTGCTGGGGAGAATAAACATTTCTATTCTTCAAAAACACAACTCCTCTATTAGGTTTACATTGTTGATGTACAGAGCTAGCCTACCGAGTTCATTTAGATTAGTAGTTAGTAAAATTATGAATGCATTATTTGGAGTTACTTTTTGTAGTTGCCTTAATGTCAGAATAAATTTAGGAAAAAATTACTTATGGACACATGAAGCTTATAAGGTTGGAGCAGTTTTGTTATATGTGTATAGAATTTATTGATTTAGTCACAACTCGAAGCTTAGACAAGTTTTAGCAGTCTGTATAATCAGTCCTCTTCACAGGTGGTTATTTGACAGATTTCTTTTTTTGACAAGTCAGCTAATAGTATTTTATGACTAGTCCTACTTTCTGATTGAAAGGAGATAATGGCCAGATGTAGTATATCCTTACAGCTTGAATTCTTTCTAAACATACACACCTGGAGGCTTTAGGATGTTGTAGTTAATATTTATGGAATAATGAGATTTCCTGTGGTATTTTAAGGTAGTGAAATGTATGAACTACTCATTATGGATGGACCTAACATTACTAAGTCCACTACTTAAACTTGTCGTTTTGTCAGATTAACACTGAAAGCTCATTCCTTGTTCCTGATGCCAGTCCAAAAAAGAGGACATGGTTTTGAGAAAAAGGAAAAAGGTGGTTTATTGCTTTGCTAGCAAAGGAGAAACACAGGGGACTCCTATCAAAGGCTGTGATTTTGCCCATCAGCAGGAACCAGGGGCTTTTAAAGAGGTGACTAGAAGGCTACATTCCACATGCTCTCTTTCTGGAGTTGTAATTCACTTGTTAATTTGTGATATAGTCATTTTTGAGACCTTCTGGAACCATCCCCAGAGTCTGGATTACTTTGTTCCTATGGTGAGTGTGTACTTGGGAACAGATAACTCTGCCTAGGATGGGGAAGAAAGGTAATCCTGTTTCCCCTGAGATTAGGGAGAGGGAGTGATTAGGGAGGAGCAGGGAGAGAGGAAGAGAAACATATCCATTTAAAAAATAAGTTGCAGTGGCAGAACAGCAAGGGTTATATTCAAAGCATAAAGTGGACCAGTGTTACACTAGTAGTTAGAGAAGGTCTGTACAGGAAGCAGGGTCTAAGTAAAAGGTTTGTAGTTGTGACACTAGATCCAGAAACAAAGTGAAAATGAAACTAATGCTCTCATTTTTTAATATTTACTTTTTAGTTGTAGATGGACACAATACCTTTATTTCATTTATTTATTTTGTGTGGTGCTGAGGATTGAACCGGGTGCCTCACACGTGCTAGGCAAGTGTCCTACCACTGAGCCACAACCCCAGCCCAAACTAATGTTCTCTTCTGCACTTTGTACACTGCAGAGTGGCACCATTGTGCTAATGCTAATGCTCAGTGTTGAGCCTGTCCTTTCCTACCTTAGGGAAAGTCTCTCTTACCGCTTCCCATCCTACTACAGCTCAGATCCATGACCCCAAGAGAGAGGTTTGTCTCTGGTTTAAAATTCAGAGTGAGGAATTTCTGATTTAACAAGAATGAAATAGAAGCAATAAGAAGAGAATCTTGGGCTCCCATATCTACTCAGCTACTATCAGCCATGTCCAACCATACTGCTGTTAACTTTAAATGAACTATCTCTACTTCCCTCTGTGGCCAATGCTCCCTGTTTACTAGATCTCCACCCTTCCTTAGGGACAGCTTTTCAGCAATTCTTTCCTTCTCTGCTTTGCATCTTCACAATTTTTTCACCCACTAAATCCACTCCAGCTAACTTTTCACTCACACTGCTACACTAAAACTTTTGTTAAGTTACCCGTGATGTTCACTTTGCAGTGTAATAGCCAGTTTTTGGCGTCATTTACCCTATCAGTAGCATTTAGATAAGCCGATAAATCTTCTTTGCTTGACTTTCAAGATACCACATTTTCTTAATTTTATTCCATGCTCACTGATTACTCTTCATTAGTCTTTGATGGTTCCTCTTCATCTGCCCAATATTGGAGCACCCCAGGGCTGCTTAACTACACTCACTCCCTTTGTTAGGTGCTACTCAGCCATGAGTGAGTAAGCAGGGAAAAAAACATTGAAAGGTAACTGAAAACCACAGGAAGCTAATCTGATGGACTATCACCTGGAAGATGGGAACTTGGTATGTTAAAGCCTTCCCCAGCTTTAAAAGCTACCAGTTTATGAATCATGTTGTCACTATCTCTTGTAGCCAAGTCTGGGACCCACCCTCATCACTGAAATTATGTCACAACCCATTACCCTAATAGTCAAAAACATCAAGACCCTCACAAAGAAAGCTTGATGGGGGCTATTCAAAGGGTAGTAAACTGATGAAGAGGAACAGGAAATTGAGGTAAAAGCAGGGGAACTTGATAACAAACCCATCAAGGGAATGGGAAATTGAGACAAAAATGGGGGACTCAGAAACAATACTGATCAGTATACTATTCTCTTTTTGAGGCATTCCATGCAGTTCCTCTACTATCAGAAGGTGGACTTAGGTGGGACTCTGGAAACTTCCCCTGGACTCGCAATAGAACTGGAGGGTAGGAGGGGCACTCAATAGGAATTCAAGTAATGAATGAGAGAGCCCACTCTCTCGCTTGAGAGTATTCCCCTTTTCTCTTGACTATCTTTTCTAATAAACTAATGATTGTTACTTTGAGTGACATATCTGAAATCTTTCTCACCTGCTCACAAGAATTGGAGTGAAGGGGGACCTTTTTGTTGCCTCTGTGTCATTGAAGGCCCCAGCCCTGTAACACCTTGAAGAATTTATTCACTTTTGAGGCTTTAAATACACAGTGGTGTAGATTATATCTTCACTAAGTTCTTGAGTCAGCTTGGTGAGAGGATAGAAAAATACAGCCAACTAGTATTTGAAAGGTGGTCAGTCTCATATTTTAAGAAATGTACTATAATATCATTTATTTGTATTAGAATTTTCTAGAGGAACAGAATCAACAGAAGTTATATATATGATAAAAAGGGGATTTATTAGGTTGGCTTATTGTCAGAAGCTGAATAGTCCCACAGTGGACACCTGCAGGCTGGAGAGCTGGAGGAACCAGTAGCTGCTTAGTCCAAGAGGGATCAATAATGCAACCCCACTCTTGATACCAATTTCTGTTTTAGTCATCCTTTTTGAGGCCATGAACAAAAGACCTGACAAGAATGATTAGAGGAGAAAAAGTTTATTTGGGGGCTCACTGTTTCCAAGGTTTTAATCTATAGATGACTGACTCCATTCCTTGGGGCCTGAAGTGAGGCAGACCATCATGGCAAAATAGTGTGGTAGAGAGAAGCACCTGGGGACATGACACTAGGAAGCAGAGAGAGGGAACTTTGTCCAATAAGAACAAAATATATACCCCAAAGGCATGCTCCCAGGGACTTATCTCCAACCACACCCTGCCTGCCTAGAGTTACCATCCATTTAATCCCTATCAGTGGATTAAAATACTGATTAGGTTTGGGCTCTCATAACCCAATTTCACCTATAAACTTTTCTGCATTTTTCACACATGAGCTTTTGGGGACACCTCATATACAAAACCATAACACCATTTTTTTTCATAGATGGGATAAAAGTTAAATGTTTGATGACCAGATTTGGTGACCATGTAAGAAAATAGGCACATTTATATACTGGTTGTGTTACTGAAACCTTAGTTCTTATCCCTAATGCCAATCTGATAATTAGGATATGATTTTGAGAAAAATGAAAAAGAACTTCTATTGCTTTCCAGTAGAAATAGAAGCAGTGATTCTAACCATCAGGGGGAACAGAGGACTTTTAAAGACATGATTTTCAAAGGCTATGTACCTGTAGTACCCTGTTGGGTCATAATGCACTTGTAGCCTAGAGAGAGAGAGCCATTTCTTAGGCATAAGTTTCTTAGGCATAGGAAGCTCATTCCTATGGCATGTGTGCTCAGGCACAGGTAGCTGGCATAGTATGGGAGGAAGGTAATCTTGCTTCCCTCATGGGTAGGGAGGAGGAGAGGGAGAAAAGAGAGGAAAAAAATGTACATTTAAAAATAAGCTGCAGAGACAGAGCAGCCAGGATTATGTTCAAAGCATGAAGTGGACCCTTGTTACAGTTGAGAGACTGTAAATCCGCGTATACTCCTTTGAGAATAATTTGGCAATGTTTATCATCTGGCTAATCATTCCCACTGCTAGGAATTTACCTTTGGACATACTTTCCAAATTGTCACTTCATTCAGATACTAGAGTGTTTTTATTCACAGTGCAAACATGAAAGATAGAAACAACCCTGTGAGCCCCCAAGGGCTGTCATGGGAGAAGAGATGTCCCAGGAAAAGGGTCCTAGGTGTTAGGGCGGTACAAGGCGACTGGATGGGGGTAGGGGCATCAAGCAATCTGCGGACCCACGAAGAAACAATGTATCCTTCCCCTGAAGGAAGGAATTTTTCCGGGGATTCAGTGCGACTGGATGGGGGCAGGGCATCAAACAGCCTGCGCATGCCCGAAGAGTAACCAATCAGGCGCTGACGAGCAACCCCAGCCAATCCCAGGAGGACACGGACTTCTCAAGCTTCGCCTCCCCAATCCCCGGGGTTAGAAAAACCCAGCCGAGGTGGCGCACGCCTGTAATCCAAGCGACTTGGGAGGCTGAGTCAGGAGGATTGCGAGTTCAAAGCCAGCCTCAGCAACTTAGGCCCTAAGCAACTCAGTGAGACCCTGTCTCTAAATAAAATACAAAATAGGGCTGGGGATGTGGCTCAGTGACCGAGTGTCCCTGAGTTCAATCCCTGGTTCCAAAAAAAAAAAAAAGAAAGGAAAAACCCAGCCACAGAGGCCACATGCGACTTTCCCTGGTGGACCAGTGAACCGCGCCCAAGAGCTGGGAGCAATAAAGTTTCTTTTTGATTTACATCTGGCCTGTTTGTTCTCAGGTTTCCATTGTCTGATCAGCTTACCCCACCAGCCTGATCTTACACTAGGAGTTCCCAGAGAAGAGGGGGAACTCAACTCAGGATCAGTGGGGTTTTTGGCATACCTAGTGAAAAAGAATTTCAGCACAAGCCAGGCAAAGCCATAGGTTTATTTAGAAAGCTAGATACACGTGAAAGGGAGAATGCAAGCTCTTTGTTTTTTTTTTTTTTTCAGTGCTGGGGATTAGAACCCACAGCCTTGAGCTTGCAATGCAAGCACTCTTCCAACTGAGCTACATCCCCAGCCCTTGCAAGCTCTCTTGAGAGTAAGAAGCCCTGCCTTCCACTGGGGGTCCAATATTTATAAAAGGTCTATAACAGGGGCCAGACTGGAGGTGGAGCCAGTTTTCCCTGCACTTGTGTATTTCTCTCATTTTACAAGGGCATGTTGCTCAAGACTTAAAACCGTGCTTTTTGTATCTCTATTTTTGTGGTGTTTCCTTTAAGATTCAGTATTTCTCTCTATCTGTAATCCCTATCTCAGGACTGGTATGGTTTGCATATACTTTGTACCCCAAAGATTCATGTGCTAGAAGTTTAGTCCCTAGTGTATTGGTGTTGAAGTGGTGAAACCTTTAAGAGGTAGAACTTAGTGGAAGGTAATCACACCATAGGGGCTCCGCTTTCATGAATGGGTTAATGCTCTCTTGAAGGACTAGGCCAGGTCACATGGAACTGGATCAGTTCCCTACTGGTGTGACTCTTGCAATTGCCCTGAATTCCTCTTATAGGACTGCTTACTTGTTCTGCATGTACTCCTCTGTTTCCATCCATGATGAGACCCTAACCATAGCCAAGCAGATGCTGCTGATGTCATGATCTTGAAATCCAGAATGGTGAGTAACATAAGCCCTCTTTAAAAAAAAATAATAAAGTATCCCTGGGCATGGTAGCACATGTCTGTGATCCCAGATGCTCAGGAGACTGAGGCAGGAGGATGGCAAGTTCAAAGCTAGCCTCTGGAACTTGGCAAGGACCTAAGTAACTTAGTAAGACCCTGCCTCAAAATAAAAAATAAAAAGGACTGGGGATGTGGCTCAGTATTTAAGTTCCCCTGGGTTCAATCTCTGATACCAAAATAAATAAATAAATAAATAAAATAAAAAATCAAATATCCATCTTTGGGCACTTTGTTAGAGCGTGAGAAAATGGACTAAGATAACCATACATTAAAAATTATTTGATCTGTGGGATGGAATAGTATACAGACTTAAAAATGTAAGTAATGGAGCAGGCCAAGGTGGCTCAGTGGTAGAGCACTTACCTTGCATTTGTGAGGCACTGGGTTCAACTCTTAGCACTGCATATAAATAAATGAATAATATAACTATAACAACTAAAACAAATTTTAAAAAATGTAAATAATGGAGGTTTTTCTGCACATTGAGGATCATGGGATCCACATTGACTTCTCAAAGCTGTCTACCAAGTTTGGGTGTGTGGCTCAGTGGTTAGAGGTGCTTGTCTCACGTGCACTCTGATTTCAATACCAAGCATTGCTAAACAAAACAAAACCTGCAAATCAAAGATTTCCTGGGGCAGTTTCCTCAGAAATAGTATGAAAAGGACATCCTCTCTATTCCCCACTTTTTCATTCTTTTCATCCAGTGGGTGCAGGGGGACAAATTATGGGGGTCATGTTTCCTTAATTATTCATCTACCCATAGCTACCTTTGAGGGACTCCAGTACTTGACACTCTATTCCTTCCATAATCCAAGCACACTGCTTGTCAAATGTACCCCTCTGCCCAAATGATCAACCTACTTATATTCTGTAATTTTGATGGCAGGTTTTGCACAGAATGAATCTATTCATTTTTCCCCCCAAACGCAGTTCTGTTGCAAATGCGAAGTGAGTTCCCAGACATCTGTGGAAGGCGGAAGTGAAAACAAGATGGTAAACTGGGGGCTAAGGAAGCAGCTCAACTGAAGAGTGTTTCCTTAGGATGCAGAAGTCAAGTGATCCCCAGCTCTGCAAAACCAAACAGAAACCCCCACTAATTGACTAATACATGGGCCAGAACACACTTAGTTCCTGAGATTTCTTAACAGTGTTACCAAAGAATTACAAGAATATAAAAATGCACAAATGTATTCTACTGTCATGTATAACTAATTAGAACAAATAAATAAAAATTAATAAAAAAAAGGAATTACAAGAATACTCATAACCATGAGCTAGGCTTTATATATATACATGCCCAGATTTGGGGTTGTATTCAGAATTCTAAAAACCTTACTCCATGTATCTTACTAAATCATTCAGGGGACAATGATAACAATATAAGAAAGTATCTGTCCTTATAGTACAGGATTTTTTTTTTTGTACTAGAATTGAATCCAGGGGTGCTTTACCACTTCACTACATTCCCAACCCTTTTTATTTTAGTTTTGAGATGGTCTTGCTAAATTGCTGAGGCTGGCCTCAAACTTGTGGTCCTCCTGTCTCAGCCTCCTGAATTGCTGGGATTAAGAGGCCTATGCCAGGCTAGGATCCTTATCTCAAAGTCCTGAAGTTACACTATAGAAACTGCTATTAATTTTATTTTTGACCCAGTTATCCACTCCTTGGTTTATACCCAAAGAACTCTTTGGGTTGATTTTATTCTTTTTTAAAAAATGTATATTTGATGACTTTGTTCTCAACCATGCCTAACTGTCCTTCTAAAAAGTCACATTAGATAAATATATTTAACCTGATTCAAATATTACACAATGTATACATGTACCCCAAATTTCCATTCCCATTAATATTTATGTACCCCATTAATATTTGTTCTTTTATATCAGTTAACAAAATAAAATAGAATAGATGTGTTGAAGAAAGCAAAAAATAAATAAAAGCATAAACAAAAACAAATTCACATTATTTGGGTTTGAAAAACCCTAAATAGTCTCTCTTTTCCTTTAGTATTCAACCATACTTTTAAAAATTATTTTTATTTTTAAATTTATTTTTATTTTTTAAATTTTATTTTATTCTAATTAGTCATACATTACAGTAGAATGCATTTATAAATTGTGATAGATCATACATAAATGAAGTGTAATCTCTCATTTTTCTGATTATACATATTGCAGGTTCACATCAGTCATGCATTCATACATGTACATGAGGTAATAATGTCTATTTCACTCTACTATCATTACTTTCCCCATACCCCTTCCCCTCACTTCACTCCCCTCTACCTAATATAAAGTAACTCTATTCTTCCCTATCCTCCCCCCTTATTGTGAATTAGCATCCACATATCAGAGAAAACATTTGGTCTTCGGTTTTTTGGGTTTGGCTTATTTCACTTAGCATGATATTCTCTTAACTCTATCCATTTACCAGCAAATGCTCGAATTTCATTCTTCTTTAAAGCTGAGTAATAGTCCTGTGTGTGTGTGTGTGTGTGTGTGTGTGTGTATCACATTTTCTTTATCCATTCATCTGTTGAAGGGCATCTAGGTTGGTTCTATAGTTTAGCTATTGTGAATTGAGCTGCTATAAACATTGATGTGGCTGTATCACTGTAGTATTTGATTTTAAGTCCTTTGGGTATAAACCAAGAGTGAGAAAACTGGGTCAAATGGTGGTTCCATTCCAAGTTTTCTGAGGATCTCCATACTGCTTTCCATAATGGTTGTACCACTTTGCATTCCCACCAGCAATGTATGAGTGTACCTTTCCCCCACATCCTTGCCAAAATTTATTATTTCTTGTATTCTTGGTAATTGCCATTCTGATTGGAGTGAGATGAAATCGTAGTTTTGATTTGCATTTCTCTAATAATTGCTAGAGATGTTGAACATTTTTTCATATATTTGTTGATCCATTGTGTATCTTCTGTTAAATGTCTGTTCAGTTCCTTAGTCCATTTATTGATTGGGTTTTTTTTTTTGGTGTTAAGTTTTGTAAGTTCTTTATATATCCTAGAGATATATATCCTAGAGATTATCTGAGATGCAAGTGGTAAAGATTTTCACCAAATCTTTAGGCTGTCTCTTCACATTATTGATTGTTTCTTTTGCTGAGAAGAAGCTTTTTAGTTTGAGTCCATTCCATTTATTGATTCATGATTTAACTTTTTGGACTCTAGGGTTCCTGTTAAGGAAGTCAGGTCCTAGGCTGACATGGTGAACATTTGGGACACTTTTTCTTCTAGTAGTCACAGGGTCTCTGTTCTAGTGCTTAAGTCTTTGATCTATAGTGAGTTGAGTTTCATGCAAGGTGAGAGATAAAGGTTTAATCTCATTTTGTTAGAGGTGGCTTTCCATTTTTCCTAGCACCATTTGTTGAATAAGCTAACTTTCAGCCAGTGAATGTTTTAGGCACCTTTGTCTAGTATGATACCTGTATTTATGTGGTTTGTCTCTGTGTCTTCTATTTTGTACCATTGGTCTCCTTGTCTGTTTTGGTGCCAATACCTTGCGGGTTTTTATTACTGTAGCTCTATTGTATAGTTTGAGGTCTGGTATTGTGATGCCTCCTCCTTTACTCTTTTTGCTAAGGATTGCTTTGGCTATTCTGGTCTCTTATTTTTCCAAGTGAATTTCATGATTGCTTGTTCTAGTTCTATGAAAAATTGGGATTTTAATAGGAATTGCATTAAATTTGTATAATTGGACATTTTGACAATATTAATTCTGCCTATCCAGGAGCACGGGAGGCCTTTCCATCTTCTAAGGCCTTCTTCAATTTCTTATTTTAGTACTCTGTAGCTTTCATTGCGGAGGTGTTTCACCTCTTTTGTTAGATTGATTCCCAAGTATTTTTTTTTAATTGATTGTGAATGGGGTAGAGTTCTTTATTTCTCTTTCAGTGTATTCATTACTGATGTATAGGAATGCGTTTTTTTTAATGGGTTTTGATTTTGTATCCTGCTACTTTGCTAAATTCATTTATGAGCTTTGGAAACTGTCTGGTGGGATTTTGTATATCTCCCAAATATAAAATCATATCATTGGCAAATAGGGATAGTTTGAGTTCTTCTTTCCCATTTGTATGCCTTTAATTTCATTCTTCTAATTGCTCTGGCTAGAGTTTCAAGGATGATGTTGAAAAGAAGTGGTAAAAGAGGGCACCCTTATTTTCTTCCAGTGTTTAGAGGAATGCCTTCAATATATCTCCATTTAGAATGATGTTGGCATTGGGTTTAGAATATATGGCTTTTATGATGTTGAGGTATGTTCCTACTATCCCTAGTTTTTCCAGTGGTTTGAACATGAAGGGGTGCTGTATTTTGTCAAATGCTTTTTCTGCATCTATTGAGATGATCACATGATTTTTGTTTTTAAGTCTATTGATATGATGAATAATGTTTATTAATTTCCATATGTTGAACTAACCCTGCATCCTTGGAATGAACCACATTTGATCGTGGTGCACTATCTTTTTCATGTTTTGTATGCAAGCTGCCAGAATTTTATTGAAAATTTTGGTGTATATGTTCATCAGGGATATTGGTCGGGGCTGGGGATATAGCTCAGTTGGTAGAGTGGTTGCCTTGCAAGCACAAGGCCCTAGGTTCAATCTTCAGCACCAGGAAAAAAAAAAAAGGATATTGATCTGAAGTTTTCTTTCCTTGATGTGTCTTTGTCTGATTTTTGTATCAGGGCGAGAGTAGCCTCATAGAATGAGTTTGGAAGGGTCCCTCCCTTTCCTATTTCATGGTATAATTTGAGGAGTATTGGTGTTAATTCTTTTTTATAATTTATTTATTTTGATTCATTGAACACAAATGGAGTACAGCTATTGTTTCTCTGGTTGTACACAAAGTAGAGTCACACCATCTGTGCATTCATACATGTACACAGGGCAATGATGTCTATCTCATCCTGTTATTAATCTTCTTTGAAGGTCTTGTAGAACTTGACTGAGGATCTGTCCAGTCCTGGCCTTTTCTTTATTGGTAGGCTTTAAATGGCATTTTTAATTTCATTAGTTGAAATTGTCCTGTTTAAATTGTGTATGACCTCCTAATTCAGTTTAGGTAGATTGGATGTCTCTAGAAATTTGTCAATGTCTTCAATATTTTCTAGTTTATTGGAGTATAAATTTTCATAATAGTTTCTAATTATCTTCTGTATTTCAGTTGTGTCTGTTGTGATATTTACTTTTTCATGTATTTTGGTAATTTGGGTTTTTTCTCTTTTTCTCTTTGTTAGTGTGGCTAGGGATTCATCAATTTTATTGATTTTTCAAAGAACCACTTTTTTTGGTCAGTTTTTTCAGTTTCTTTTGTTTCAGTGTCATTGATTTCAGCTCTGATTTTTATTATTTCTTGTCTTCTACTGTTTTGGGTGTTGATTTGTTCTTTTTCTCCTAGGGCTTTGAGATGTAATATTAGATCATTTATTTATTGACTTTTTATTCTTTTAACAAATGAGCTCAATGCAATGAACTTTCCTCTTAGTACTGCCTTGATAGTGTCCCAGAGATTTTGGTATGTTGTGTAGGTATTCTCATTTACCTCTGAGTATTTTTTCACTTAATCCTTGATTTCTTCTACTATTCATTGTCTCTAATAGTGTTATTATTTAGTCTCCATGTGTTAGAGTAGCTTCTATGTTTTATTTTTCGTTGATTTCTAATTTCGGTCCATTATGGTCTGATAGAATGCAGGGAATTATCTCCATTTTTTTGTATTTGCTAAGAGTTGCTTTGCGGCATAAGATATGGTCTATTTCGAGAAGGATCCATGCGCTGCCGAGAAAAAAGTGTATTCACTCAGTTGATGGATGAAATATTCTATATATGTCTATTAGGTCTAAATTATTGATTGTATTATTTAGTTCTATAGTTTCTTATTTAGTTTTTTTTAGAATATCTGTCCAGTAGTGAGAGAGGTGTGTTAAAGTCACCAGCATTATTGTGTTGTGGTCTATTTTGATTCTTCAAATTGAGAAGGGTTTGTTTGATGTATGTAGATGCTCCATTGTTTGGAGCATAAATATTTACAATTGTTATGTCTTGCTGCTGTATAATAATTCCTTTCAGTAGAATGAAATGACCTTCTTTGTCCCTTCTGATTAACTTTGGCTTGAAATCCACTTCCCAGTAGTGAAATTACTAGATCATATGGTTGTTCAATTTTTAATTTTTTGAGAAATCTGATGCTGTTTTCCATAATAGTAGTACTTATTTACATTCCCATCAAAATGTGCAAGGGTTCCCCCCCCTTTTTTTTTTGAGCATCCTTGCTAACATCACTTATTATCTTGGATCTTTTGATATAGCCATTCTGACAGATGAGGTGGTCTCATTCACAGGCCAATTGTGTCAGAGCAGTGGGGTAGGTTGCAGACAGGCATAAGAAAGTGCCTGGAGACAGCTTGGGGGAACTATGATTTATTGGGGAAAACTTACAAAAGTTCAGTGACTGCTCCAGTGTTCACTGGCAATGAGCTGACAGTATGTCTGTCCCTCATGATGCTTTGCCAAGCAGTGCCTCTTTCTCTCTATCATGGTGTTTTGAAAAGCAGTGATGACTGGCTAGATAAGTGACATGTATCCTTTCCATAGTGCTCTCAGTTCCATGCCTGACCCATTCAGGGAGGGTTTTTACATGTTAGATTGCAGAAGCAGTGACATCATCATTTGCTTGCTTGGTTTTCTTGTTTGAGCAGGAGCCTAAGGAGCAACTGTCCTGGCAAACATGCAAAAAAAGTAGCTTTCTACAGATAACACCAAGTTGCTGTGTTTCCCAGTGGGTGTAGGGCAAAACCAGTGTCCTTTAAGATAATATGTATCTGGACTTTCTGACCCAGGCTTGTTCTCATTATTTCCTTCACTTGGCTAGGTTTTTTGGAAGAGAAAGGAAGCAGTCAGGGGCATGAAAACTTACTGTCTCCCTTTGCTTTAGGGATGATACAATTAATATATCATTGTGGTTTTAATTTGCATTTCCATGAAGATTAATTATGTTGAACTTTTTTTCATATAAATGTTATTCATTTGTATGTATTTTTCTCCTAAAATTTGAGAAATGCCTAGGCATGTCTTTGCCCATTTCATTGGGTTATTTGTTTTCTTTGGAGATTTTTAAATTTGCATATATATATATATATATATATATATATATATGTATATATATTTTGAACCAGGGATTGAACTCAGGGGCACTTGGCCACTGAGCCACATCCCCAGCCCTATTTTGTATTTTATTTAGAGACAGGGTCTCAATGAGTTACTTAGGGCCTTGCTAAGTTGCTGAGACTGGCTTTGAACTCTCAATCCTCCTACCTCAACCTCCCGAGTCGCTGGGATTATAGGCATGCACCACCACGCCTGGCTTATATTTTGGGTATTAACCCCCTACCAGATATATGGGTTTGCATGTAATTTCTCCCATTCAATCGATTATTCCCTCATTTGATGGTTTTCTTAGCTATGTGGAAACTTTTTAGGTTGACATATTCTCATTTATTTTTGCTTTTGTTGTATATGCTTTCAGGTTATATTAAAAAATTCACTGCCCAGACCAATGTTGTGGAACTTTTCCCCTCATTTTTTTCTAATAATTTTGAAATTTCAGTTTTTACATTTAAGTCTTTTAAGCATTTTGAGTTGAATAGAACAGGTGAGAGTTGGCATCCTTTCTTGTTCTGTTATGGTTTGGATGTGAGGTGTCCCCCAAAAGCTCACATGTGAGACAATGCAAGGCTTGGAAGAGAAATGATTGTATCATAGCCTTCACCTAATCAGTGAATTAATCCCTGATGGGATTGACTGAATTTTAACTGGAGGCAGGTGGTTATGGCTGGAGTAATTTGTTCAATGAGAACATGGCTATAGGGTATATATTTTGTATCTGGAGAGTGAAATCTCTCTCTGCTTTTTTTTTTCTTTTTTTTTGTTTTTGGAACCAGGGATTGAACTCAGGGGCACTTGGCCACTAAGCCACATCCTCAGCCTATTTTGTATTTTATTTAGAGACAGGGTCTCACTGAGTTGCTTAGGGCCTCCCTAAGTTGCTGAGGCTGGCTTTGAGCTCGTGATCCTCCTGCCTCAGCCTCCTGAGTCTCTGGGATTATAGGCATGCGCCACCACGCCTGGCTTCTCTCTGCTTTTTGATTATGATGTGAGCTCCTTCCCTCTGCCATGCTCTTCTGCCCTTCTGTTCAACCTCACCTTGAACCCTGAGAAATGGAGCCAGCCTTCCATAGACTACGACCACTGAAACCATGAGCCCTTAAATAAACTTTTCCTCCTCTATAACTGTGCTGGTCAGATCCTTTTAGTCTCAGCAGTGGTAAAGTTGACTAAAACATGTCCTGATTGTAAAATAAAAGCTTTCAATTTTTCAGTTATGTATGATGCTAGCTCTGGGTTTGTCATACATGGCCTTTAATGTGTTGAGGTATTTTCCATCTATACTTAATTTATAATCCTGAAAGGAAAATGAATTTTAGCAAATGATTTTTCTGCATCTGTTGAGGAGATAATATGGCTTTTGTGATGTATCTCCTTAACACACGTATGTATAATCATTCTTGCTACTATGGAGTAAATCCCATTTGATCATTGGTAAGGATCCATTTAATGTGCTTTTTTTAAATTTAATTTTGATTCATTGAACACAGATGGAGTACAGCTGTTGTTTCTCTGGTTGTACATGAAGTAGAGTCACACCATCTGTGAATTCATACATGTACACAGGGCAATGATGTCTGTCACACATTCTGTTATTATTACCCCCCACCCCGACCCCTCCCCTCCTGTCCCTCTATGCTATCTATCCTTCCTCCATTCTTGCCACCCATTTAATGTGCTTTTAAAGTTTAGTGATTAGCCGGGCATGGTGGTGCACGCCTGTAATCCAAGCGACTTGGGAGGCTGAGTCAGGAGGATCGCGAGTTCAAAGCCAACCTCAGCAACTTAGCGAGGCCCTTAGCAACTCAGTGAGACCCTGTCTCTAAATAAAGTACAAAATAGGGCTGGGGATGTGGCTCAGTGGCCGAGTGTCCCTGAGTTCAATCCCTGGTTCAAAAAAAAAAAAAGTTTAGTGATTAGTATTTTGTTTAGTATTTTTGAAACTATGTTAATCAGGGATATTGGCTTGTAGTTTTCTTTTTTCATATATCAATATTTTTTTCATTAATTTTCAAAAAATTTTAATTTTTGCCTTTTCCCCAAATTTTTATTAGTGCATTATAGTCATGATAATGGTGGTGTTTATTGTTACATATTTATACATGCATACAGTATAACAATGTAATTTGACCAGTATCATTCCTCAGTATTTCCTGTTTCCCTTACCTCCTGTCTCTTCCTGTTCCCTTCTGTATACTGGTCGCCCTTTGTTTTTCGTGAGATCCCCCTACTTATCTTTTCATTTCTTTCCCTCTAGTTTCCACAGGGAAGACAAAACATGTGACCCCTGATCTATTGAGTTTGACTTAGTTTGCTTAATATGATGGTTCTAAAGTTCCATCCATTTTCCTGATGATGACATAATTTCATTTTTCTTCATGACTGAATAAATCCCTATTATGTATATGTACTACATTTTCTTTATCCATTTATCCATTGATGGACACCTTGACTGGTTTCATAGTTTGGCTATTGTGCATGTGCTACTATAAACATGGGTATGCATGTATTTCTATAGTATGACGACTATAATTCTTTAGAATAAATACTAAGGAGTGGTATATCTGGGTCATATGGTGGTTCCATCCCTAGTCTTTTGAGGATTTCCATAGTGGTTGTACTAATTTACAATCCTACCAACAGTGCAAAATGTTTCCTTTTTCTCCATATCTTCTCAATCATTTATTCTTGTTTGTGTTCTTGATGATTACCATTCTGATTGGTATGAGAGGAAATCTTAGTGTAGTTTTGTTTTGTATTTCCCTAATTGCCAATGATGTTGACTTTTTTTATACAATTATTGGCCATTTGTATTTCCTCTTGAGAAGTGTCTGCTTTGTTCATTTGCCCATTTATTAATTGGATTATTTGTTTTATTTTGGTGTTTTTGAGTTCTCTATATATTTTGGATATTAATCCTTTGTCAGAAAAGTAGCTAGCAAAGATTTTCTCCCATTCTGTAGGTTATCTATTAATGTTTTTCATTGTTCTCTTTGCTGTTCAGAAGCTTTTTAAGTTTGATACCATCCTTTTGGTATTATCTTGGCATTATCGTGAGCTTCAAGGGTCCTCTTGAGAAAGTCATTACCTGTGCGTATATATTGGTGTGTTGATCCTACATTTTCTTCTAGGAGTTGCCTGACTTCTGGATTAATTTCTAGGTCTCTGATTCATTTTGAGTTGATTTTATACCGGGTGAGAGGTCAGGGTCTAATCTCATTCTTCTACGTATGGATAATCAGTTTTACCAGCACCATTTTTTTAAAAGCCTATCCTTTCTCCAATATATATTTTTGGCATCTTTGTCAAGGGTCAGAGTATCTGCATCTGAGCATATCTGAGTGTTTGTGTCTTCTATTCTGTACCAATGATTTATGTATCTGTTTTTATATCAGTACCATGAAGTTTCTGTTACTGAAGTTTTGTAGTGTAATTTGAAATAAGGTATTATGATGCCTCCAACATTTAAAAAATATTTGGTTTAGAATTTCTTTGGCTCTTCTGGGTCTTCTGAGGAAAGTTTAGGGCTTTATTTTCCTAGTTCTGTGAAGAATGTTATTGGTATTTCAAAGGGGATTGCTTTGAATTGGCAGTATGGCCATTTCATTTTTTCTTATTTCTATTTTTTTTGGAACTGGGGATAGAACTCAGGAGTAGTTGGCCACTGAGCCAAATCCCCAGCCCTATTTTGTGTTTTTTATTTAAGACAGGGTCTCACTGAGTTGTTTAGTGCCTTGCCTGTGCTGAGGCTGGCTTTGAACTTGTGATCCTCCTGCCTCAGCTTCCCTGGGATTACAGGCGTGTGCCGCCATGCTCGGCAGTATGGCCATTTTAATTTGGCCTATCGGTGAACGTGGGAGGTCTTTCCAACTTCTGAGATCTTCAATTTCTTTCTTCAATATTCTGTAGTAGTTATTTATTTATTGGTTCTTTTTAGTTATACATGACAGTAGAGTTCATTTTGATAAAATTATACATGCATTGAATATATCTTATTCTAATATGGGTCCTAGACTTATGAATGTACATGATGGTGAGATTCACAGTGGTGTATGCATTTAGGTACATAGAAAAGTTATGTCAGATTCTTTCCACTATCTTTCCTATTCTTTTCTCCCATCCCTTCCTTCATTCCCCTTTGTGTAATCCACTGAACTTTCCCCCACCTGTCTTGTTGTGGGTTAGCATCCACATATCAGAGAGAGTATTCAACCTTTGGTTATATTTTTTTTGGGGGGGGATTGGCTTATTTAACTTAGCATGATAGTTTCCAGATCCATCCATTTACCAGTGAATGTCATAAAATCATTATTCTTTATGACTGAGTAATATTCCAATGTGTATATAAACATACCACAATTTCTTTTATCTGTTGATGGGCATCTAGTTTGGTTCCATAACTTAGCTATTGTGAATTGTGCTGCTATAAACACTGATGTGGCTGTATCACTGTAGTATGCTGATTTTTAACCCCTTTGGATATATAAAAAGGAGTGGGATAAGGGGGTAAAATAGTGGTTCCATTCAGTGTTTTGAGGAAACTCCGTATTCCTTTTCAGAGGGATTTCTCTAATTTGAAATCCTACCTACCTTTTCCCCACATCCTCACCAATATTATTTTTACTTGCATTCTTGATAATTTACATTCTGACTAGAGTGAGATGAAATCTCAATGTAGTTTCTATTATTATTTTTATTATTTTTTATTTTTACAGACTGCATTTTGATTCATTGTACACCAATGTACGATTTTTCACTTCTGTGGTTGTACACAATGTAGATTCACACCATTCATGTAATCATACATGTACATAGGGCAATAATGTCTGTCTCAATCTACGATCTTTCCTTCCCCCACACCCTCCCATCCCATTTTCCTCTACACCATCCAAATTTCCTCCTTTCTTCTCTCGTCCCCTCCCCCATTATATATCATCATCCATTTATCAGAGAAAACATTCAGCCTTTGGTTTTTTGGTCTTGACTTATTTCACTTAGCATGATACTCTTCAACTCCACCCATTTACCAGCAAATGCCATAATTTTATTCTTCTTTATGGCTGAGTAATATTCCATTGTGTGTATATACCACAGTTTCTTTATCCATTCATCAATTGAAGAGCGTCTAGGTTGGTTCCACAATCTAGCTGTTGTGTGTTGAGCAGCTATGAACATTGATGTGGCTGCATCACTGAAGTATGCTGATTTTAAGTCCTTTGGGTATAAACTGAGGAGTGGGATAGCTGGGTCAAATGGTGGGTCCATTCCAAGTTTTCTGAGGAGTCTGCATACTGCTTTCCAGAGTGGCTGCACCAATTTGCAACTCCACCAGCATGAGTGTGCCTTTTCCCCCACATCCATGCCAACACTTATTATTGCTTGTGTTCCTGATAATAGCCATTCTAATTGGAGTTAGATGAAATCTTCGGGTGGTTTTAGTTTTCATTTCTCTAATTACTAGAGATGATGAGCACTTTTTCAAATATTTGTTCACCTGTATATCTTCTGTGAAGTGTCTGCCCAGTTCCTTAGCCCATTTATTGATTGGGTTCTTTGCACTTTTAGTGTAAAGTTTTGTAAGTTCTTTATAAATTTTGGAGACCAGTGCTCTGTCTGAAGTGTGTGGAAAAGATTTTCTCCCACTCTGTAGGCTCTCTTTTTCATGTTATTGATTGTTTCCTTTGCTGAGAAAAAGCTTTTTAATTTGAATTCATCCCATTTATTGATCCTTGCTTTTATTTCTTGCTCTCTGGGGGTCTTGTTAAGGAAGTCTGGTCCTTATCCAACCTGATTAAGATTCGGGCCTACTTATTCTTCTATTTGGTGAAGGGTCTCAGGTCTAATTCCTAGATCCTTGATCTATTTTGAGTTGAATTTTGTACAGTGTGAGAGATAGGGGTTTAATTTCATTTTGCTGCATGTGGATTTTCAACTTCCCCAGCACCATTTGTTGAGGAGGCTATCTTTTCTCCATTGTATGTTTTTGGCACCTCTGTCTAGTGTGAGATAACTGTACTTATGTGGGTTTGTTTCTGTGGCCTCTATTCTGTACCGTTGCTCTACCTGTCTATTTTGGTGCCAATACCATGCTGTTTTTGTTACTATTGCTTTATAGTAGAATTTAAGGTCTGGTATTGTGATGCCTCCTGCATCACTCTTCCTGCCCAGGATTTCTTTAGCTATTCTGGGTCTTTCGTTCTTCCAGATGAACTTCATGATTACTTTCTCTATTTCTCTGAGGAATGTCATTGGGATTTTAATTGTAATTTTGTTAAATTTGTTTTGTGCCTTCAGTAGTATGCCCATTTTGATAATATTAATTCTGCCTATCCAAAAACATGGGAGATCTTTCCATCTTCTAAGGTCTTCCTCAATTTCTTTCATTAATGCTCTGTAGTTTTCATTGTATAGGTCTTTCACCCTTTTGTTAGATTGATTTCAGAGTATTTTTTTTGAGGCTTTTGTAAATGGAATTGTTTTCCTAAATTCTCTTTCAGAGGATTCATCACTTATGAATAGAAATGCATTAGATTTATGTGTATTTATTTTATATCCTGCTATTTTCCCAAATTCAATTAGCAGGACTAGAAGTTTTCTGGTGGAGATTTTTGGATCCTCTAAATATAGCAACAACTTGAGTTCTTTTCCTGTTTGTATTCCTTCAATTTCTGTGGTCTGTCTAATTGCTCTGGCTGGTATTTTAAGTGTGATGTTGAATAGAAGTGGTAAAAGAGGGCATCCCTGTCTTGTTCCAGTTTTTAGTGGGAATGCTTTCAGTTTATTTCCATTAAGAATACTGTGGGCTTAGCATAAATAGCCTTTACAATGTTGAAGTATGTTCCTACTATTTTTTCTAGTGTTTTGAGCATGTAAGGGTGTTGTATTTTGTCAAACACTTTCTCTCCATCTATTGAAATAATCATATGATTCTTAAACTTAGTCTATTGATGTGATGAATTACATTTATTGATTTCTGGATGTTGAAACAACTTTGCATCCCCAGATGAACTCCACTTGATCATGGTACACTATCTTCTTCATTTGTTTTTGTAAGCAAAGGAATTTTAAAGGAATTTTGTGTCTATGTTCATCAGAGATATTGGTCTAAAGATTTTTTTTTTTTGGTACTGGGGATTAAACCCAGGGGCACTTGACCACCAAGCCACATCCCCAGCCCTATTTTGTATTTATTTAGAGACAGGGTCTCACTGAGTTGCTTAGGGCCTTGCTAAGTTGCTGAGTCTGGCTTTGAACTTGTGATCCTCCTGCCTCAGCCTCCCAAGTGCTGGGATTACAGGCGTGTACCACTGCGCCCGGCGGTCTAAAGATCTTTTTCCTTGATGTGTCTGGTTTTGCTATCACAGTGATGAATTTGGAAAAGTTCCCTCTTTTTCTATTTCATGGAATACTTTGAGGAGTATTGGTATAAGTTCTTCTTTGAAAGTGTTGTAGAACTTAGCTGAAAATCTGTCCCAGAGTGAACCCCACTTGTTCATGGTGCACTATCTTTTCAAAATGTTTTCGTATGTAAGTTGCCAGAACTTTATTGAGAATATTGGTATGTATGTTCATCAGGGATATTGGTCTGAAGTTTTCTTTCCTTGATGTGTCTTTGTCTGTTTTTTTTTTTGTATCTAACCTCATAGAATGAGTTTGGAAGGGTTCCCTCCTTTTCTAGTTTATGAAATAATTTGAGGAGTATTGGTGTCAATTCTTCTTTGAAGGTCTTGTAGAACGTGGCTGAGAATCCATCTGGTCCTGCGCTTTTCTTGTTCTGTTGGCTTTTGGTGGCATCTTCTATGTCTTTGTTTGAGATTCATGTGTTTAAATTGTGTGTCCTCCTGCTTCAGTTTGGGTAGATCATATGTCTCTCGAAATTTATTGATGTCTTTGAGATTTTGTTTTATTTGAGTGTAAATTTTCAAAATAGTTTCTAATTATGTTCTGCATTTCAGTAGTTTCTGTTTTGATATTTCATTTTTCATCATGAATTTTAGTAATTTGAGTTTTCTCATTAGTGTGGCTAGGGTTTTATCAATTTTATATATATTTTCAAAGAACCAACTTTTTGTTCTGTCAATTTTTCAATTGTTTCTTTTGTTTCAGTGTCATTGATTTCAGCTCTGATTTTAATTATTTCCTGTTTTCTACTGCTTTTGGTGTTGATTTGTTCTTTCTCTAGGGCTTGAGATGTAATGTTAGGTCATGTATTTGTTGGCTTTTTATTCTTTTAATTTATAAGATCATTGTAAACAACTTTCCTCTTAGCCCTGCCTTCATAGTGTCCCAGCAATTTTGATGTGTTGTATTGGTGTTCTCATTTATCTCTAAGTATTTTAAAAATTTCCTCCCTGATTTCTTCTGCTGTCCATTCATCATTCAATAGCATGCTATTTAGTCTCCAGGCATTGGAGTAGTTTCTATATTTTATTTTATCCTTGATTTTTAGTTTCATTTCATTAGGATCTGATAGAATGCAGGGTAGTATTTCTATTTTTTTATTTGCCTACTTGCTTTTTGGCATAAGATATGGTCTGTTTTAGAGAAAGATTCATGTGCTGCTGAGAAGAAAGTTGTATTCACTTCATGATGAAGCACTCCCTATGTGTCTGTTAAGTCTAAATCATTGATTGTATTATTTAGTTCTATAAATTCTTTTTTTAGTTTTTGTTTGGAAGATCTCTCTATTGGTAAGAGAGGTGTGTTAAAATCAGCCAGTATTATTGTATTGGTCTATTCAATTCTTAAAATTGAGAAGGGTTTGTTTGATGTACGCAAGATGCTCCATAAGGGTTTGTTTGATGTATGTAGATATTCCATAAATATATATGGCATATATATTTATGATTATTATATCTTATTGGTGTATGATTCCCTTAAGCAGTATATAATGTCCTTCTTTATCACTTCTGAATAACTTCGTTTGAAGTCCACTTTGTCTGATACGAGGATGGAAACCCCTGCTTGTTTATGCAGTCCATGTGAGTGATATGTTTTTTCCCAACCTTTCACCTTTAGTCTGTGGAGTGAGGCTCTTGAAGATAGCATATTGTTAGGTCTTGTTTTTCAAATTCAATTTGCCAGTCTATGTCTTTTGATTGATAACTTTAGGTCATTAACATTCAGGGTTATAATTGAGATATAATTTGTATTCCCCATCATTTTGGTTTAATTTTTTAAATTGACCTACTTTTTCCTTTAAGTGACCTTTCCTTTAATGTAGTTCCTCCCTTTGCAGGTTTTCATTGTTTTTTTTTCTTTTTTCATTTCCTCCTCATGGAATATTTTGCTGAAAATGTTCTGTAGTGTGGACTTTCTAGTTGTGAATTCTTTTAAGTTTTGTTTATCATGGAAGGCTTTATTTTATCTTCAAGTCTGAAGCTTAATTTTGCTGGATATAAATTCTCAGTTGTCATCCATTTTCTTTCAGAGCTTGGTATATGTTATTCCAGGACCTCCTGGCATTGAGGGTTTGGGTTGAGTAATCAGCTGAGATATGAATGTAATTTGATTTTTTCTCTTGCAATCTTTAAAATTTTATCCTTACTTTGTGTGTTAGTCATTTTCATTATAATGTGCCATGTTTTGGGTCTGCTGTAATTTTGTACATTAGGGCTCCTTTAAGACTCTTTTGATTTTCCATTTAAATCTGTAGATTTGGGAAAATTTCTGATACTATATCATTGAAAAGATTGTGCATTCCTTTGGTTTGTGTCTCCATGCCTTCATCTATTTGATAAATCTTAACTTTGGTCTTTTCATATTATCCCATATTATTTGGAAGTTCTATACCTGGTTTCTTACCATCTTCTCTGCACGGTCAACTTTATTTTCAAGAGTATATATTTTGTCTTCACTGTCTGAAGTTCTGTCTTTTAGATTGTCTTGCCTGTTGGTCATACTTTCCATTGAATTTTTAATTTGGTTTATTGTTTCCTTCATTTCAAGGATTTCTGCTTGATTCCTTTTTATAATCCCTGCCTCTTTATTGAAGTGATCTTTCACTTCCTATATTTTATCTTCAATACCATCCTTTATTTTGAAGATCAATCTGTGTATTTTCTAAACTCCTTCACTGTCATTTCTTCTACTATGTTGTCTATGAATTCTATTGTTGGAACATATTGGTTTGAGGCAATTTGTTCCTTTGCTTTTTCAGGTTTGTGTGTCTTCCCATCTAGTGGTATGGATCTGAGGCAGTACAGTATGAAACCCTGTAGTTTCATAGTGTTCCTGAAGGCTTTTGGCACCAGTATTTCAGACCAATATTAACAGCACAATATACAGCCTTAAACCAAAGAGCTTCTATTAAGGCATCTACAATTTTGTCACAATAAACAGAAATGATGTGTTCAGTTATTGTCTACAATATAAACAGTAAGTTTGCTAAAAGGGTTTGCTGTTTCAAATGATGGACAATGAAGGAACTGAAGTAATGTAAGATGTATTTATGAGGAAGAAGGAGAAAAGATAGAGGTAAAAATTTATAGCAATGGTGAGGAGGAAATTAATGGAGTTGACTGTTAGTATCAGAAGTGAGAAAGAAAATCCAGGGAGACAGAGAGGTGAGAGAAAAGATATATACAGATTTTTTTAAAGTAAAAATATAAAAATACACAAAAAAATTGTCATATACTATTCAGATATCCCATTCCTCAACAAATTCATGCTTGAAAATATTTGGATTCAAAGATGGTAGAGGTGTGGGAGAGAGGGGGGGAAAAAGAAGGAAAGTCTCAATGGAAAATTGAATAATTACTTCCATTGGCTTTCAAAAAATTTTCTCTGCTTCCCTTCTCCACCAACAAATAGACTTGTCTGAAATTTGGTGTTAGGTCTAGTCCAGGCAATGCCGCACTTGTTGGGTGGACAAGCTGATAGCAAGATGCCCTCACACCCTCTTATAGTCTTCTCACCCATTGTAGTCAATTCCTTCCATCCCTGCACACTTCAGGACTAACTGAGCTGGAGAGTGCCCAGCTTTCTCCTGTTTCTCCAACCTGTGCTCCTCCTGGGGAACTGCCCCTAGTCTCTTGCTTTCCACAGGTTTGCCAGACCCAGACTAGCCCACACAAACACAGCTGCAATCTGATGGACCTGGGCTTCAGCTTCCCCGGGCTCTGCCTTGCTGCACTACTAAGGTCTCAATGTTCTTTCAACTTGCAGAGAGACCACCAGGGACGCACTCAAAGGAGTAACCCTCCAAAGAGGCAGCCACATGGCATCCACTAGCACACCCAGGAGAAAGGCTGCAGATGCAACCAGACCTGCTGGTACCCCAATTTATCTCCAGGCCCTGAATGGTATCCCCAGACTGAGGTGGCCCTGCCCCAAGGTGGAAGTTTTGGCATTGGCTTGTTCCAAGTTGGGGCAGCTGCATGTAACCAAACCTTTGGGTACTATGACAGTGGACTTTCAGGCAGCAGTAGGTAGCTGGCAATCCTCTGGTGGTTTGCAGGTAGTTTGCAGGCTAATGGCAGGAGATTGGTGGATGGACTTTGGTTGGCCCGTGAGGCGCAGGCAAGGGGCTGGCAAATGGGTAAATAGCAGATGATAGGTGTCAGTCAGTGAGCGCTCTGCACTTGAAATACTGGCGATATGCTGGCAGATAGTAGGCTAACAGTGGAAAAATTGGGGGTAAGCAGCAGGGGATCAGTGGGTGACTGCTGCCTCACAGTGAAAGTATTACCTCTGCTTGAATCCCAAGTCATGGAGTAACATCCATCTTGGATCCTTCTATTCTGTTTGGATGCTGGTACTATGCCATTTTTCTTACTATAGCTCTGTAGTATAATTTTTTCTTTCTTTCTTTTTTCTTTTTCTTTTTTTTTTTTTTGCAGTGCTGGGGATTGAACCCAGGTTCTTGTGCTTGCAAGACAGACACTCTACCAACTGAGCTATATCCCCAGCTCTGTAGTATAATTTAAGGTCTGGTATTTGATGCCTCCTGCTTTGCTTTTCTTGCTAAGGATTGCTTTGTTTATTCTGTGGCAATTATTTTTCCAAGTGAATTTTATGACTGCTTTTTCTATTTTTATGAAGAGCATCATTGGAATTTTAATAGGAATTGCATTAAATCTGCATAGCACTTTTGGTAGTATGGCCATTTTGATAATATTAATTCTGCCTAAACAAGAACATGGGAGATCTTTCCATCTTCTAAAGTCTTCAGTTTCTTTCTTTACTTTCTGTAGTTTTCACTGTAGAGGTCTTTCATCTCTTTTGTTAGGTTGATTCCCAAGTATTATATTTTTTTGACGCTATTGTGAATGGAATAGTTTTCCTAATTTCTCTTTCATCTGATTCATCATTGGTGTATAGGAATGCAATTGATTTATGGGTGTTAATTTTATATCCTGCTACTTTGCTGAATTCATTTATGAGCTCTAGAAGTTTTCTGGTGGAGTTTTTTGGGGGTCTTCTAAATATAGAATCATGTCGTGGGCAGATAAGAATAGTTCAAGTTCTTCTTTTCCTATTTA
Organism: Glaucomys volans; assembly: GCA_020662805.1. Classification (NCBI taxonomy): domain Eukaryota; kingdom Metazoa; phylum Chordata; class Mammalia; order Rodentia; family Sciuridae; genus Glaucomys; species Glaucomys volans. Next base: position 57,107 of record JAJEJO010001850.1, on the reverse strand, counting down.
TATCCCTTTAATTTCTTTCTTCTATCTAATTGCTCTGACTAGAGTATTAAGATCTATGTTGAATAGTAGTGGCGAAAGAGAGCATCCTGTGATTTGTTCAAGGTTTTAGAGGAAATATTTTCAACATGTATAGCTTTTACATTGTTTTTACATTGTTACATTGAGGTATTTTCCTAGTTTCCCTAATTTTCTAGAGTTTTGAACATGAATGGATACTATATTTTGTCAACTGCTTTTTATGCATCTATTGAGATAATCATTAAGTCTATTAATGTGATGAGTTATGTTCGTTGATTTCCATATGTTGAACCAACCTTACATCCCTGGTATGAACCCTATTTGATCATGGTGTACTATCTTGTAAACATATTTTTGTATGCAATTTGCCAGTAGTTTATAGAGAATGTTTACATGTATATTCACCAGGGATATTGGTCTGAAGTTTTCTTTCCTTGATATGTCTTTGTCTGATTTTGGTATCAGGGTGATACTACCTTTATAAAATGTGTTTGGAAGGGTTCCCTCCTTTTTTTTTTTTTTGGTACTGGGGATTGAACCCAGGGGTACTAGAACACTGAGTCACATCCCCAGCCCTATGTTGTATTTTATTTAGAGACAGGGTCTCACTGAGTTGCTTAGGGCCTCGATAAGTTGCTGAGGCTGGCTTTGAACTCGAGATCCTCCTGACTCAGCTTCCCAAGTCACTTGGATTACAGGTGTGTGCCACCACGCCCAGCAGTTCCCTCCTTTTATAGTCCATGGAATAATTTGAGGAGCATTTATGTTAGTTCTTCTTTAAAAGTCTGTAGTACTCAGCTGAGAATCCATCCAGACAGGGTCATTCTTTGTTGGTAAGCATTTTATGGCATCTTCAACTTCATTGTTTAAAATTGATCTGTTTAATTTTTTTATCTTTCTTGTTCAGTTGCTGTAGGTCATATGTCTTGAGGAATTTTTCAATGTCTTCAAGATTTTCAAGCTTATTGGAGTATACATTTTCAAAATACTTTCTGATCATCCTCTGTGTTTCAATAGTGTCTATGGTGATATTTCCTTTTTCACCATAAATTTTAGAAATTTGAAGGCTTTTTTTCTTTTTTTGGTTAGCCTGGCTATGGGTTTATAAATTTTATTTATTTCAAAAAACCAACTTTCTGTTTCACTGATTTATTTGAAAATTTTAAATCTCAATTTCATTGATTTTGGCTCTGATTTTAATTATTTCCTATGTTCTACAGGTTTTGGTGTTGATTTGTTCTCTTTCAAGGGTGTTGAGATGAAATGTTAAGTTATTTATTTGGTGACTTTCTCTTATTTTAATTATAGAGCTTGATGTAATGAATTTCCATCTTAGATCCACCTTCAAAGTGTGTCAGTGATATGTGATATGTTTTATCACCATTCTAATTTACCTAATTTATGTATTTTTTTATTTCACCCCTGATTTCTTCTGCTATCCATTAGTCATTCAATAGTATATGTTTAGTCTCTAGGTGTTAGAGTAGTTTCCATTTTTATCTTATTGATTTTAATTTCATTACATTATGATCTGATAGAATGCAAGATATCACTATTTTTTTATTTGCTAAGAATTGCTTTTTGGCCTGAGATATGGACTATTTTAGAAAATGATCCATGTGTTGCTTAGAAAAAGTTTATTCAGTCATGGATGGATGAAATATTCTACATATGTCTGTTAAGTCTAAATTATTAATTTTATTTTTAGTTTTGTAGCTTATTTTTTTTAAAGGAATAAGCATACTGTTTTAGAAGATAACATTATCTTGTGTATAGAAAATTCAAATTAATTACCAAGTAAACATAATATCTAGTAAACTAAGCAAGTTTAAAGATACAAGATGCACAAACAAAAATCTGTGTATATCAGTTGCTTAACAACAAACAATCAATAGAATGAAGGTAACAATAACATTCATAATAGTGTATCAAAAAGAATAAAAGAGGCATACGTTTAATGAAATAAGGAAAATACTTTTCTAGCGAAAACTACAACATTGTTGAAATAAATTAATGAAAACAGAATTAAGTAAAAGGAATCTTGTGTTACTGAATAGGAAAATATAATTGTGTTAGCATAGTAATGCCTTACTGATTTACTAACAGATTTATTGCAGTACTTATCAAAATACCCATTGGCTTTGTTGTTTTTGTGCCAGGAATTTGACCCAGGGGCACTCAACCACTGAACCACATCTCTAGCTCCTTCCATTTTCTATTTTGAGACAGAGTCTTGCCAAGCTTCCCAGGGCCCCTCTAATTTGCTGAGACTGGAATTAAACCTGTGGTCAGCACCCCCTCCCCCAATCTGGGGACTGCAGGCTTGTTCCATTGGACCTGCCCCACTGACTTTAAAAACATATATTAACAAGTTAATTCTGTAGTTCATAGGGGACCCAGAATAAGCTTCTAAAATAAGGATCCAGAATATCCAAAATAAAATTGAGAGTAATTGATTTCAAGGAAGACAATACACAAAATCAGAGAAAATATTTGTAAATCATATCTCATGTGGGCTCTAATATCTAGAATATATAAATATCTCTAAAAACTTAACCTGAAAATACAATAATTTGTTTTGCTATTTGGGATTGAATCAGGAGCATTTAACCACTGAGACACATCCCCAGTTCTTCCCATTTTTAAAATTTTGAGACAGGGGTCTTGCTAAGTTTCTGAGTCTTGCTAAATTGCTGGGGTGACTTCAAACTTGTGATCCTCCTGCCTCAGCCTTCCAAGATACTGGTATTACAGGCATGTGCCACCACATCCAGAAAAAGAACATTTTTTTTCTTTTCCTTCTATTTTATTTGCATCTTTTCTCTTACAGTTTTTAATAACCTGATTAACTTTTTTTTTTCTTTTATTTACTTATTGATTCATTGAACACAAATGGAGTATAGCTATCGTTTCACTGGTTGTACACAAAGTAGAGTCACACCATCTGTGCATTCATGCATAAGAACATTTTTTAAATGATAAAAGTATAAAAAATATGGAAAGAACTTTTAAAACTTAAAATAAAATAAATAGCCTGATTAAAAATGGATACATTTCTGAACAGACACCTCTTAAAAGAAGTTGTGCATTCTTTAGTATGTGTACAGAAATAGAAAAGCATATGAAAAGATGTGCAGCATCATATATCATTAACAAATTGTGAATAAATCAAGTGGATACCATTACACACGTATTGGAATGGCCCAAATCCCAAACACAGATGACATATTCTGGGCAAGGATTTGGAGAAATAGGAACTTTCCTTCATTGCTGGTGGGAATGCAAATCCACTCTTGGAAGACAGTTTGTCAGTTTCTTATGGAACCAAACATACTGTTGTACAATCATCAATTATACTCCTTGGCATTTCCAAAGGAATTGAAAATTTATATACCCATGAAATCCTGCACATAAATATATATATTTTTTTGAACTAGGGATTGAACTCAGGGACACTCAGCCACTGAGCCACATACCCAGTCCTATTTTGTATTTTATTTAGAGACAGGGTCTCACTGAGTTGCTTAGGGCCTCACTAAGTTGCTGAGGCTGGTTTTGAACTCGCGATCCTCCTGACTCAACCTCCCAAGTCGCTTGGATTACAGGCATGCGCCACCGTGCCCGGCAATCCTGCACATAAATATTTATAGCAGCTTTATTCATGGTTGCCAAACCTTGGAAGCAACCAAGATGCTCTTCAATAGATGAATGGATAAATATACTGTGGTGCATCCAAATAATATATTATTCAACACTAAAAAGAATTGAGTTATTAAGTCATAAAGAAACATGGAGGAAGTTTAAATGTATATTACTGAGTGAAAGAAGCCAATCTGAAAAGGCTGCATACTGCAGAATACTGTATGACACTCTGGAAAAGGGAAAAGTATGAAGATAGTAAAATGTTTTGTAGTTGCCATGAAGATAAGGGAAAAAGGGATGAATAGGCAGAAGAAAGAGGAGTTCTAAGGCAGTGATACTATTCTATGTGATAAAAAATTTTTGCATAATTATCATTATACATATATTAAAACCCACATAATATACAGTACCAAGAGTGAACCTAATACAAATTATGGACTTTGAGTGATAATCATGTGTCAACTGCAATAAATATTCTGGGGCAGGATATTGATACAAACAGATTATGTATATGTGTTGACAGAAGGCATTTGGAAACTGTAAATTGCAGAGTCTAAAATTATTCATGAAAATAAGATTTATTTTTAAGAAGGTAATATCTTAGGGAAATAAACAATGATTCATTAAAAAAGACTAAAATATTTGAGTAGGTATTTCTCCAAAAGAGATATACAACTGATCAGAAAATTCCATGAAGAGTTGATTACATAATTAGTTATCAGGAAAATGCAAATAAAAACCTGCATGAGAAACTGTATTATTACGCTAAAAAGACTCTCAGTAACACATATTGTCAAGGTCAAGGGAAAAGTTGAATTCTTATATATTATTGGTGGTTCTGTACAAATATGCTACCACTTTGGAAAATAGTTTTATACTTCTACAAAATGTTGTATATAAAGCATACTTTACATGCCAGCAATCCTAATTTTAGGTATATACATTCTAGAAAATCAAAGACACATATCCAAATAAAGACTGATTCATAAATGATTGTATCAACATTATCTATAAATGCTCTAGACTCGGAAGAACTCAAGTGTCAATTGGTGAATGAATAAACACAATGTGGTATAACCTTATAATATAATATTATTAAGCACTAAAATTAATGATGTATTGATATATTTTACACTATGGAAGCACTTTGAAGATGCTATGGTAAGTGAAATAAAATAGGCACAAAGGTAGGTTAGTTGTTGCTGGGACCTGTGAAGAGTCAATGGGGAATAACTGCTAATGAATATGGCATGGGTATTTTTTTGGAGGGGAATGAAATATTCAAGATATAAATACTGGTTCTCTTTCTGCCACCATCTTGGTCCCATATTTTTGGCACAAAATGCCCGATGAAGCCACAGAAACCATCCCTGCTACAGAGCAGGAGTTGCCACAGCCCCAAGTGGAGACAGGGTCTGGAACAGAATCTGACAGTGATGAATCAGTACCAGAGCTTGAAGGACAAGCAACTACCTAACAAGCACAGCTGGAAGCTTTAGCTGAAATCGGTGAAGAACCAGTCAATAAAGCAAAACAGAGCCAGTGTGAAAATAAGGAACCAAAGGCTATGTCTAAATGGGGTCTTCAACAGTTTACAGGGGTTACGAGAGTCATTATCTGAAAATCTAAGAATAATAACAATAACCAATGCAAATGTTATGCAGCATAAACTAACTACTTAGTTCTACTATAACATATACAATGTTAATTGGCACAATAAATAGAAATGATGTGATCAGCAATTGCCATCAATAAAACAGTAAATTTGCAAAAATGCATTTTCAAAAAGTGAACAGGGTGAATGCAGAAGAGATGTAGGATGTGATGTTTATGTGGGAGTACAAGTGAAAATACAAGTAAAAAATTAAAGGAAGAGTGAGAGTTGTTAATGCAAATATTGTCTGTACCCTACACTCTTTCTTTCCATTTCTTCTTGAGGTGGGTCCTGGGCACAAGAGAGTAGTGACTGTGTGATGCTAAATCCTTCATCAAGTTGCCAGTTGGAGTTCTGAAATTCTTGGCTTGCCTTCTCACCAATGCAAGGTAGAGTGGACTGGAAAATATTTCACTCTCAGAGTGGGCTCCTGTAGACTTCTGTGTGAGGAGTTCCCATAGGTGGATCTCCTGAAAGCAGGGCTTAGGTCATGAATGGGTGCTGAATTTTGTCACAGGCTTTTTCTGCATCTATTGAGATGATTAAGTGATTTTTGTCCTTAATTCTATTTATGTGATGAATTATATTGATTTACATATGCTAAACCATCCTTACATTTCTGGGATAAAGCCAGTTTTGTTATGAAGTAAAATCTTAAGGGGCTGGGAATATAGGTCAGTTGATATAGTGTTTGCCTTGCAAGTACAAGGCCTAGGTTTAATCCCAGCATTGCAAAACAAAACAACAAAACAAAACAAAACAAAACAAAACACAAACAAAAAATCTTGCATTATTGTTGTATATTATTGGCTGATGTTTTATTGAAAATTTACACAATGGAATATTATTCAGCCATAAAGAAGAATAAAATTATGATATTTGTAGGTAAATGGATGGAGTTGGAGAATATCATGCTAAGTGAAATAAGACTATCCCAAAAAACCAAAGGCTGAATGATTTCTCTGATAAGTTGTTGATGGTACATAATGGGTGTGGGGGGCAGTAAGAGAAGAATGGAAGAAAGATGGATTGTGTAGGCAGAAATGAAGGGTGGGGAGGGGGCGGGAGAAGGAAAGATAATAGAATGAGACAAACATGATTACCTTATGTACATGTATTAATACACTCTGTGTACAACCCGAGAAACAACAGTTGTACTCCATTTATATACAATGAATCAAAATTTTTAAAAAAGGAAGACCAGAAGAAAAGAGAAAGGGAAGAGAAGTAGTGCCACACCCACCACTATTCCCTCAGTGCTTGACACTGGGAATAATGAAGATTCTTGCACGGTCTAATCTTCTGGGAAATGTGGACGTGGCATGCTCCTTCTTATTTTTGTGTTATTTCTTGTTAATAGTGTAATATTTGGATGTTTGCATTTAAAGATTTTGGTAGAAAATCTGACATTAAGTGATTTGGAACATATAAATAACACCACTCAAGCCTTAATTGATTTCATATGTAGTATTATCTTAAGCAACAGAAAGATGTGGGACAGATCAACAAGAGTTGTTCATCCTTAGAATTATGAACACCACTCTCAGTTAGCCTAACACAGCCAGACTTTCTGACTGTTTAGCCCAAACCAGGATGTGCCCCACTCTTAGTGAAACTGTTTTCACAGTTCAGGGACCACAGTGGATTGCATATAAGATTGATGGGAAGCTATAACTTTCCCCTAGAGAATAATCTTTGAAGTCCTTAGATATAGGTCTCCCTTTCCTTTAGATAGAAGTTATAAAAGAAAATAAGAAGTGCTTTTCTTAGAGGTTATTTAATAAATAAAAAGAAGTTCCACTTTATATACAATAGATGGATTAAAAGGTGCCATGCTTCATATCTGCCTTCGAGAGAAATGCCAAAAGTGTGGTTAATTGGCATGGCTGTTTGTTATTCTTGACTCAACTTTAAACCATGATGTGCTATACCTATATAATTTATGAGAATGGCTTCTGCTCTTATCATTCCTAGTAAGATGAAAACCAAAACCAATTAAAGGTTTTGCGATGTTTTTCTTAGAGGAATAGGAGAACTTATCTTTTTTTGATTATACTTATGCCCATAAGATTCCCTCAGAATTTGCCACACTTTCCCTTTTATGTAACCTCAAGAGATTGTACTCAAGGTGAACGAAAGTAGATAAATCATGTGTGAAACAGTAAACTTAGAACTTAGCCTCAGATCTTGGAGTCTGTGTCACTTTCTTCTCCTTGTCACCAACACCTTTCCCCTCACCACGCTGCACTACAACCCCTGCTAAGGCTGGACCTCAGCAAAGGAAGGAGGAAGGGGAGGAAGGGAATACAAGTAGTAGTAGGGACTGACATGGAGAAAATTATATTCTACACATATAGATTATGTCCAAGTGAACCCCACTATTATGTATCACTATAATGCATTAATAATTTACATTTTTAAAAAGGAATTTTTCCATCATAGTTTATCAGGGATATTGTTCTGTAGTTTTCATTCCTTGATGCGTCCTTATCTGGTTTTGTTGTCAAAAGGATACTGGCTTCATAGAATGAATTTGGAAGCATTCCATCGCTTACATTTTCATGGATTTTTTTTGTGTGTGGTCCTGGGGATTGAACCCAGGGTCTTTTGGCTGTGAGGCAACCACTCTACCAATTGAGCTATGTCCCCAGTCCATCACAGAATAATTTGAGGAGCATTAGAATTAGTTCTTCTTTATGTCTGGTAGAATTCATCTGGTCCTTTTTTGCTTCTATCCCATTGCTAATTCTTGGTATATTTAGGTTTTCTATGTCTTCTGACTCAATTTTGGCCAGTCATGTGTCTAAAAATATATCCATTTCTTCTGTGTTATCCACTTAATGATCTTCTAGATTTCTGTGATGTCTGTTGTGATTTCTCCTTTTTCATCTCCAATTGTATTAATTGGGAATTCTCTTCTTTTATTTTGGTTAGTTTGTCTAAAAGCTTATCAATATTGTTCACCTTTTCAAACACCCAACTCTGTTTTGTTGATCGTTTGTATTGCTTTTAAATTCTCAATTTCATTGATTTTTGGCTCTGATCTTAATAATTTCTTTCCTTGTACTGGCTTTGGAATTGGTTTGTTCTTCTTTTTCTAGGTCCTTGAGATGCATTATTAGGTTGTTTATGTAGGCTCTGTTTGATTTTCTTATGTAGGTACTCAGAGCTATAAACTTGTGTCTTTGAATTGCCTCAGAGTGTTGCAGATGTTCTGCCAAGTTGTATCACTGTTGTACCCTTAGAACTTCCGTCATACTGTTGCAGAGGTTCTGGTATATTGTATAACTATTCTCCTTTGATTCTAAGAATTTTCAAGTATCTCCTCTGTTTTCTTCTATGACCCATGTATATTCCAAAGTTTATTGTTCATTCTCAGTGCGTTTAGTTTCTGTAGGTTTTTGTGGTGACTTCTAGTTTCATTTCATCATGATCTGATAAAATATAAGAAGTGATTTTTTAAAATTTATTTATTTTATTTATTTTTTTTGTACTGGGAATTGAACCCAGGGGCACTCCACCACTGAGCCACATCCCCAGCCCTATTTTGTATTTTATTTAGAGACAAGGTCTCACTGAGTTGCTTAGGGCCTCGCTAAGTTGCTGAGGCTGGCTTTGAACTCGCAATCCTCCTGCCTCAGCCTCCCAAGTGCTGGGATTATAGGCGTGTGCCACTGCGACTGACAAGGACAGGGTTTTACGAAAAATAAAAAAGAAGTTTTATTGCTTTGCTAGCAAAGAAGAGACACAGGAGACTCCTATACCAGAGGCTATGATTCTACCCATCATCAAGAAGTGATTTTTTTTGGTATGTGCTAGAAGTTTCTCCTTGACCTAAAATATGGTATATTTTGGAGAGAGTCTCATGAGCTGCTGAAAAGAAAGTGTATTCAGCTGTCATTGGGTGAAATATGCCATAGATGTCTTTTAAATCCATTTGATTTAGAATATTTTTCATGTCTGAAGAGTCTTTACGAAGTTTATATCTGGATGACCACCTGTTGGTGAAAAAGTTGTGTTGCAATCATCCTTTATCATTGTACTTGGTTCTTCCTAAGGCTTTAATTCAAGTAGTGTCTTTTTTTTTTTTTGGTACTGGGGATTGAACCCAGGGGTACTAGAACACTGAGTCACATCCCAGCCCTCTTTTGTATTTCATTTAGAGACAGGATCTCACTGAGTTGTTTAGGGCCTCGCTAAGTTGCTGAGGCTGGCTTTGAACTTGCAATCCTCCTGCCTCAGCCTCACAAATGCTGGGATTACAGGTGTGCGCCCCTCTCACCCAATGTGTCTTTTTTTTTGTAATTAGATGCAGCAGCATTTGGGACATAAATATTTACTGTCTTGTTGGATTGTTCCCTTTACAGTATGAAGTGACCTTGTCTCTTCTGATTAAATGGTGTAAAGTCTGCTTTGTCAGATATGAAAGAAATTATTGCTGCTTGTTTTGGGATTCTGTATGCATGGCATATTAATTTCCATCATTTAGCTTTTAGCCTGTGGCTGATATCTTTGTCTGTGGAGTGAGTCTCTTGCAAACAACATGTAGTTGGGTCTTATTTTTTAATTCATTCTGCCAGACTATGTCTTTTAATTGGAAAGTTCCAACCTTTTACTTTCAATGTTATTATAGAGAGATATTAATTAATCCCTGTCATTTTAATTTTTTTTTTTTGGTACTAGGGATTGAACTCAGGGGCACTCGACCTCTGAGCCACATCCCCAGCCCTATTTTGTATTTTATTTAGAGACAGGGTCTCACCGAGTTGCTTAGGGCCTCGTTAAATTGCTGAGGCTGGCTTTGAACTCATGATCCTCCTGCCTCAGCCTCCCAAGTGCTGGGATTACAGGCATGTGCCACCGCGCCTGGCTTAATTTGTTTTTAATGTTTAATTTAATGCTCTTCATCAATTGAAGAGCATCTAGGTTGGTTCCACAACCTAACTCTACTTCAATGTAGAGTCCTGTTTTTCATTTTCTTATCTACTTATCAAATGAAATTTGCTCATTTGTGGGCTCAAGCATTTGTTTTTGTTTTTTTCTGTGTGCAGTATATCTTTAAGTTCTGTGGAGCTGGCTCAGTAGCCATGAGTTATTTAAATTGTATTTATCTTGGAAAGTTTTAATTTCCTTCTTGCTTTTGAAGTGTATCTTTGCTGAACACAGCAGTAGTGGTGGACAGTTATTTTCTTTGTAACATGTAATTCCAAGTCCTGTTGTGTTTTATAGTTATTGCTAAGAAATCAGAAGTAATTTTGGCATTTTCTCTCTTTTGTTGAATTTTTAAATTTATGTATAATTTTAAAGAAATGTACAAAATATTTTTGAAGCTTGACAATCTTATTCTAAAATTTACCTGCTATTTTTCTAAACTGTTTTACTTCTATCTTTTATATTTAATTATACATCACAGTATTTTTCCAAATTTTTCTTTTTTGGTACACAAATGGGGTGCAACTTGTCCTTTCTATGGTTGTACACAATGTAGAATCACATGATTCATTTAATCTTACATATACATAGGGAAATACTGCCTCTCTCAGTCTCCTATCTTTCCTTCCCTCACCCCCTCCCATCCCATTTTCCTCTACACCATCCAAATTTCCTCCTTTCTTCTCTTGTCCCCTCCCCAATTATATATCATCATCCATTTATCAGAGAAAACATTCGGCCTTTGGTTTTTTGGTCCTGACTTATTTCACTTAGCATGATACTCCCCAACTCCACCCATTTACTAGCAAATGCCATAATTTTATTCTTCTTTATGGCTGAGTAATATTCCATTGTGTGTATATGCCACAGTTTCTTTATCCATTCATCAATTGAAGGGCATTGTGTGTTGAGCAGCTATGAACATTGATGTGACTGCATCACTGTAGTATGGTGATTTTAAGTCCTTTGGGTATAAACTGAGGAGTGGGATAGCTGGGTCAAATGGTGGGTTCATTCCAAGTTTTCTAAGGAGTCTCCATACTGCTTTCCAGAGTGGCTGCACCAATCTGCAACTCCACCAGTAATGTATGAGTGTGCCTTTTCTCTCACATCCATGCCAACACTTATTATTGCTTGTGTTCCTGATAATAGCCATTCTAATTGGAGTTAGATGAAATCGTAGGGTGGTTTTAGTTTTCATTTCTCTAATTTACTAGGGATGATGAGCACTTTTTCATATATTTGTTGGTCACCTGTATATCTTCTTCTGTGAAGTGTCTGCCCAGTTCCTTAGCCCATTTATTGATTGGGTTCTTTGTGCTTTTGGTGTAAAGTTTTGTAAGTTCTTTACAAATTTTGGAGACCAGTGCTCTGTCTGAAGTGTGTGGAAAAGACTTTCTCTCACTCTGTAGGCTCTCTTTTTCATGTTATTGATTGTTTCCTTTGCTGAGAAAAAACTTTTTAATTTGAATTCATCCCATTTGTTGATCCTTGCTTTTATTTCTTGCTCTCTGGGGTTCTTGTTAAGAAAGTCTGGTCCTAAGCCAAACTGATGATGATTCAGGCCTACTTATTCTTCTACTTGGTGAAGGGTCTCAGGTCTAATTCCTAGGTCCTTGTTCCATTTTGAGTTGAGTTTTGTATAGGGTGAGAGATAGGGGTTTAATTTCATTTTGCTGCATATGGATTTCCAGTTTTGGGAGCATCATTTGTTGAAGAGGTTATTTTTTCCAATTGCATATTTTTGGCACCTTTGTCTAGTATGAGATAACTGTACTCATGTGGGTTTGTCTCTGTGTCTTCTCTTCTGTACCATTGGTCTACCTGTCTATTTTGGTGCCAATACCTTGCTGTTTTTGTTACTATTGCTCTATAGTAGAGTTTAAGTTCTGGTATTGTGTTCCCTCTTGCATGATTCTTCCTGCCTAGGATTTCTTTGGCTATTCTGGGTCTTTTGTTCTTCCAGATGAATTTCATGATTGCTTTCTCTATTTCTATGAGGCATGTCATTGGGACTTTAATTGAATCTGTATAGCACCTTTGGAAGTATGGCCATTTTGATTATATTATTTCTGCCTATTCAAGAACATGGGAGATATTTCCATTTTCCTCAATTTTTTCCTTTAATCTGTAGTTTTCATTGTGGAGGTCTTTCACCTCTTTTGTTCGATTGATTCTGAAGTATTTTATTTTTTTGAGGCTATTGTGGATGGAGTTGTTTTCCTCATTTCTTGTTCAGATGATTCATTGCTTATGTATATAAATGCATGAGATTTATCTATGTTTATTTTATATCCTGCTATTTTGCTGAATTCATTAGTAAGGTCTAGAAGCTTCCTAGTGGAGTTTTTTAGATCCTCTAAATATAGAATAGAGGAGATCCAAGATGGCCAACTAGAGGGAGGCTGCATTCCTTGTCGCTCCGTAACTCAGGATTCAAAGAAAGGAATATCTGTTTCTCCATGAAGCAGTCTTTACTCCTCATTGATCCCATGTGTCTGCCTCGATCACCTGCAGTCTACCAGTGTAGGGACTGCATTTGAGTGCACATTGCTCACTGACCACTGCCTATCATCCATCACTTACCTGTATGCCTGCCTCTGGCCTGCCCATCACCTGCCTTTCACCTACTCATCACCCACCAACCGAGGTTCATGTGCCATCCGCCAGTAGCTTGCAGAGCCTGCAGATCATCAGTGGATCACCAGCTGCCTGTTGTTGCCTGGAAGTTCACCATTACAGTACCCACAGGTTTGGTTACATGTGGCTGCCACCATTTTGGGGGAAAAAAAGCCAGGAGCTGCAGGACTGCTGGACCAACTGACAGTACCCTGCTTCCAGGACCCCAGACTTGACTGACAGCACACCACCTCCAGGGGCCCAGCCTGACCGACTGCACTCCACACAGACTTGGTGCCCATGCCCTGTGCTGCATCTCCCCATTTGCCAACACATTTGGAAGCCAGTGCAACCATCTTGGATTATCCATGAAGGGGAAACTGTCATTAGGTGGGGCAAATCCCATCCTGAGAAGCCTGCTGGAGACTGGAAGCTGATTGTCAGGTACCTCTCATGCCTCATGCCTCAGGCTACTAAAGACTGGGAGGTTTGAATAGTATATGACTGTTGTAGATTTTTTTTCTCCTTTGTGAAAACTTTTAAATTTTTATTTCTTTACTTTTCTTGCTCTCTACTTTCCTTTTGTTTATCTGTTTCCTCAAGGGCTTTTTCTCACTTTTCTCATGCTAACAACCTACTTCTTCTGACTACACTTTCACTCTTCCTATGATCTAGAACTTCTTCATACTCTTTTCTCGTACTGTTAACAGTTACAGCCTACACCCCTCCCCATCCTCTTTGTCCTCCATTAGAAACTGCAGTCCTCATTGCAAATCTGTTTCTTATACTGCAGATAATTGAACTCATCCTCGCTGTTTATTATGACAATATTGTAACAATATTGTAACAAAAAGACTACTGTAACTATAGTCTTCATAGGGGCTATTTGGTTTAGAGCTGCAAATTGTCTGTACTGGGTGTTGCTAATATTGATCCCCCCATTAAAGAAGAGGTTTCAGAAAACTATAGGGTCACTAAGCCTATAGGGCAGAAACTATAATACCCTAGATCTGCATTGCTAGAGGGGAAGATACATGAACAACATGAAGAAACAAGGGAGGAAAGTGTTCCAAACAAACCAAGATTCTACACAAATAGAATCCAATGACAGCATGGTAGAAGAAATGCCAGAAAAGGAGTTCAGAATATACATGATTAAAATGATCAGAGAAGCAAATGATGAGTTAAGAGAGCAAATGCAGGCAATGATTGACTATCCCAATAAGCAGCTGAAAAAGCTACTGCAGGAAACAAAAGATCACCTCAACAAAGAGATAGAGATTCTGAAAAAGAACCAAACAGAAATCCTTGAAATGAAGGAAACAAGAAACCAAATTAAAAACTCAATGGAAAGCATCACCAACAGACTAAATCACTTAGAAGACAGAACCTCAGACAATGAAGACAAAATATTGAATCTTGAAAATAAAGTTGACCAAACAGAGAAGATGGTAAGAAATCATGAACAGAACCTCCAAGAACTATGGGATATTATGAAAAGACCAAATTTAAGAATTATTGGGATTGAGCAAGGCTCAGAGACACAAACCAAAGGAATGAACAACCTATTCAAGGAAATAATATCAGAAAATTTCCCAAACCTGAAGAAAGAAATGGAAATTCAACTACAGGAGGTTTACAGAACACCAAATGCCCAAAATTACAGCAGATCCACCAAAACACATTAAAATGAAAATGCCTAATGTACAAAATAAAGACAGGATTTTAAAGGTTGTGAGAGAAAAGAAACAGATTACATATGGGGGAAACCAAAACAGATATCAGCAGATTTCTCAGCCCAGACCCTAAAAGCTAGAAGGGCCTGGAACAATATATTTCAAGCTCTGAAAGAACATGGTTGCCAACCAAGAATTCTATATCCAGCAAAACTAACCTTCAGCTTTGAACATGAAATAAAATCCCTCCATGACAAACAAAAGTTAAAGGAATTTACACATAGAAATTCTGCGCTACAGAACATTCTCAGCAAGATATTCCATGAGGAAGAAACAAACAACAACAATGGAAGTCATCAAAGGGAGAAACTGCCCTATAAGAAAAGCCTATTAAAGGAGAAACCAAGTCACGTTAAAACCAAATCTAAGCCAAAATGACTGGGAATACAAATAATATCTCAAAAATAACCCTGAATGTTAATGGCCTAAACTCATCAATCAAAAGACATAGATTAGCAAACTGGATTAAAAAGAAAGACCCAACAATATGTTGCCTTCAAGAGACTCATCTCATAGAAAAGGACATCCACAGACTAAAGGTGAAAGGATGGGATAAAACCTACCACACAAATGGACTTAGTAAAAAAGCGGGGGTTTCCATCCTTATATCAGATAAAGTGGACTTCAAGCCAATGTTAGTGAGAAGGGATAAAGAAGGACATTTCATACTGCTTAAGGGAACCATAAATCAAGAAGACATAGTGATTATAAACATTTATACCCCAAACAATGGCCCATCCATGTACATCAAACAAATCCTTCTCAATTCCAGGAATCAAATAGACCACAACACAATAATTCTGGTTGAGTTTAACACACCACTGTCACCACTGGACAGATCTGCCAAACAAAAACTAAACAAAGAAACCATAGAACTCAATAACACAATGAATAACTTAGACTTAACAGACATATATAGAACATTCCATCCATCAATGAGTGAATACACTTTCTTCTCAGCAGCACATGGCTCCTTCTCTAAAAGAGACCATATATTATGCCACAAAGCAGCCCTTAAGAAATGCAAAAAGGTAGAGATACTACCTTGTATTCTATCAGATCATAATGGAATTAAATTAGAAATCAATGACAAGATAAAAAAACAGAAACTACTCCAACACCTGGAGACTAAATAATATGCTATTGAATGAAGCATGGATAACAGAAAACATCAGGGAGGAGATAAAAAAAATTCTTAGAGGTAAATGAGAAATGATGATACAACATATCAAAATCTCCAGGATACTATGAAAGCAGTACTAAGAGGAAAATTCATTGCATTGAGCACATTCAAGAAAAGAATAAAAAGTCAACAACTCAATGACCTAACCTTACATCTCAAAGCCCTAGAAAAAGAAGAACAGAATGACACCAAAAGTAGTAGAAGACAGGAAATAATGAAAATCAGAGCTGAAATCAATGGAATTGAAACAAAAGGAACAATTCAAAAATTGACAAAACAAAAAGTTGGTTCTTTGAAAAAAAAGTTGCATTGGCAGAGCAGCAAGGGCTATTTTCAAAGCATAAAGTGGACCACAGTCACAATACTACTGTGATATCCATAATATAGCAACTAAAACTAATATAATTGCTGTCCTGTGACCTTTAATATTAATAATAATATTAATAACATGGTTACAGGGCAGCTTTTATATTAGTTTTATAGGCCACTGCATGGATATTAATATTAAAGGCCAAAAGGCAGTTATTATTTCAGTTTTATAATCCATAATGTGAACATAATATTAGTGTTAAAATATGACAAGCAATTTCAGCACCTCAGTGTCTTAGCAGAACAGTCGCAGAAGCTAACTAGTTATCTGCAACAGGAAAGGGCAGCAGGTTACAAGGTCATTGATGTGGAGCAGACTGCCTACTGCTCATACCTGGCCCAGTTCAATTTCCCTAAGAAGTCACTGCTCCTACTGGGCAATGAATGAGAAGGCATTCCTGCCAACCTACTGTGGCAACTGGACATGTTTGTGTGTGTGTGTGTGTGTGTGTGTGTGTGTGTGTGTAGATTCCCTAGCAGAGCATCACATGCTCACCAAATGCCCTGCTGATCTGGTAGCACACCAGGCAGCAGATGCTCAAGTGCACAGGAGCACCATCTTGAAATCTGTGCCTCACCTCGGTGGTCATGGTGCTACTGAACTGCTTTTTAAACGATTTGGACTAGTGAAATGGATTCTGACATTTATTGGGATTATTTGCATTTTTTGTTCTTGCAATTTAATGCCAAAAGCTTTTTCATGCAATTAAATTGCATTGTTCTTGCAATTTAATGCCAAAAGCTTAATTATTTTATGTTTTCTCCTTTGATGAACATTTATAGATACATGATATTGCTTATTAATAAAATATTTTACATGATTATGAAAATAAAAAATTTAAAAAACCCCAGATACTAAAAAAAAAAAAAAAATAGAGTCGTGTCATTGGCAAATAATGACAGCTTGAGTTCTTCTTTTTCTATTTGTATTCCTTTAATTTCTGTGGCCTGTCTAATTGCTCTGGCTAGTATTTCAAGCATGTTGTTGAATAGAAGTGGTGATAGTGGCATCCCTGTCTTGTTCCAGTTTTTAGTGGGAATGCTTTCAGTTTTTTTCCATTAAGAATGATGTTGGCCATGGGTTTAGTGAAGATAGCCTTTACAATGTTGAGGTATGTTCCTACTATCCCTATTTTTTCTCGTGTTTGAGCATGAAGGTGTGTTGTATTTTGTCAAATGCTTTCTCTGCATCTATTGAAATAATCATATGATTCTTAGCCTTAAGTCTATTGATGTGATGAATGACATTTATTGATTTCCAGATGTTGGACCAACCTTGCATCCCTGGGTAAACCTCACTTGATCATGGTGCACTATATACTTAATATGTTTTTTGCCAAGAATTTGGTAATTTGCCAGAATTTTGTTAAGGATTTTTGCATCTATATTCATCAGAGATATTGTCTAAGTTTTTCTCTCCTAGATGTATCTTTGTCTGGTTTTGATATCACAGTGATACTAGCCTCATGGAATGAATTTGGAAGGGTTGCCTCCTTTTCTATTTCATGATATACTTTCAGAAGTATTGGTAAAAGTTCTTCTTTGAAGGTCTTGCAGAACTCAGCTGAGAATCCGTCTGGTCCCTGGCTTTTATTGTTGGTAGGCTTTTGATGGCTTCTTCTATTTCATTGCTTGAAATTGTTCTGTTTAAATTGTGTATGTCCTCCTGGTTCAGTCTGGGGGATCATATGTCTCTAGAAATTTGTTGATGTCTTCAGGATTTTCTATTTTGTTGGAGTGTAGATTTTCAAAGTAGCTTCTTATTATGTTTTGTATTTCAATGGTGTCTGTGTCTTTTTCATCATGAATTGTAATAATTTGAGGTTTCTCTGTCTTTCTGTTAGTGTGGCTAAGAGTTTATCTGTTTTGTTTACTTTTTGAAAGAACCAACTTTTTGTTTTGTCAATTTTTTAAATTGTTCATTTTGTTTCAATTTCATTGATTTCAGCTCTGATTTTAATTTATCCTGTCTTCTACTGCTTTTGGTGTTGTTCTCTTCTTTTTTCTAGGGCTTTGGGATTTAATATTAGGTCATTTAGTTGTTCACTTTTCATTCTTTTCTTGAATGCACTCCATGTAATGAATTTTCCTCTTAATACTTCTTTCATTGTGTCTCAGAGATTTTGATATGTGGTATCATCATCTCATTTACCTCTAAGAATTTTTTTATCTCCTCCCTGATATTTTCTGTTATCCATGCTTCATTCAATAGCATATTATTTAGTCTCTGGGTGTTGGAGTAATTTTTGTTTTTTATTTTGTCATTGATTTCTAATTTAATTCCATTATGATCTGATAGATTAGAAGGTAGTATCCCTATTTTTTTGTATTTCCTGAGGGCTGCTTTGTGTCATAACATATGGTCTATTTTAGGAAGGATTCATGTGCTGCTGAGAAGACAGTGTATTTGGTCATTGATGAATGGAATATTCTATGTATGTCTGTTAAGTCTAAGTTATTGATTGTGTTATTGAATTTTATGGGTTCTTTCATTATGGGGTGCAACTTATTAGCAGATCATTCAGCACTGAGAAATCCAAATTTGAGAGTCTTTATTAAGTCAGCTGGCTGACAGTCACACACAATGCCCCAAAAATGGCTATTGGGAGAATAGCCACAACCACAGGGTTGCAGGGATTCTTATATCAGAAATCCCATCAATCATAAGTGTCTGTTGCTATGATTTGAAATTACAAACTTACATTATGAAACCATTAGCAGAGGGGGAAGTGGGTCAAAATGACCCTTACATAGGGACAAACTAAAAAATGGTTACTAATGGTTACTAACATAGGAATCAAAAGAGAACAATTTTCATCATAGAAGAATCACCATTTTGCATTGTTAAACATGTCATATTGGACTGGGGTTGTGGGTCAGTGGAGGCACACTTGCCTAGCACATGTGAGGCACTGGTTCAATTCTCAGCACCACATATAAACAAATAAAGGTCCATCAACAACTAATAAAAAAAAATTTAAAAAACATGTCATGCTAAGTGACTGATAATGGGTACAGAGGTGGGGTGTTCCCACGGGTGAAGATAAGCAACTGTTGATGGGTACAGAAGTGGGGAATTCCCATGGGAGAAGCATTTCCTACATAACATGGAGTCTTAGAGCAAAATGGAGTCTGTTTAGTTGTTTCTCATATAGCCTGGGCTGTAACATTTCCATGGAGCCAAATCTGTCAGCCCATCACACTTGGGTTAGTTTTTGTTTGGAGGATCTACCCAGTGGTGACAGCAGTGTGCTAAAGTCACCCAAAATTATTGTGTTGTGGTCTATTTGATTCCTGGAATTGAGAAGGATTTGTTTGATGTACATGGATGTGCCAATGTTGGGGGCACAAATATTTATGGTTGTTATGTCTTCCTGAATTATGGTTCCTTTAAGCAGTATAAAATGACCTCCTTTATCCCCTCTTTCTAACTTTGGCTTAAAGTCCACTTTATGTGATATAAGGCTGGAAATTCCCACTTTTTTACTGAGTCTGTGTTTGTAGTAGAGTTTTCCCCATCATTTCATCTTTAGTCTGTGGATGTACTTTTCTATGAGCTGAATCTCTTGAAGGCAGCATATTGTTGAGTCTTTCTTTTTAATCTAATCTGTCAGTCTATGTCTTTTGATTGATGAGTTTAAGCCATTAACATTCAGGGTTATTATTGAGATATGATTTGTATTCCCATTTTGGCTTAGATTTGGTTTTTAACTTGACTTGGTTTCTCCTTTGACTGGCTTTTCCTTTAGGATAGTTTCTCCCTTTGCTGACTTACATTGTCATTTTTAGTTTCTTCCTCATGGAAGATCTTCCTGAGAATGGTCTAGCACAGGCTTTCTATGTGTAAATTCCTTTAACTTTTGTTTATCATGGAGGGATTTTATTTTGTCATCAATCTGAAGGTTAGCTTTGCTGGATATAAGATTTGTGGTTGACAACCATGTTCTTTCAGAGCTTGAGATATATTGTTCCAGGCCCTTCTGGCTTTTAGGATCTGGGCTGAGAAATCTGCTGATATCTGTATTGGTTTCCCCCTATATGAAATCTGATGCTTTTCTCTCACAGCCTTTAAAATCCTATCTTTATTTTATATGTTAGGCATTTTCCTTATAATGTGTTTTGGTGTGGATCTGCTGTAATTTTGTGCATTTGGTGTTCTTTAAGCCTCTTGTAGTTGAATTTCCATTTCATTCTTCAGGTTTGGAAAATTTTCTGATATTATTTCCTTGAATAGGTTGTTCATTCCTTTGGTTTGTATCTCTGAGCCTTCCTCAATCCCAATAGTTATTAAATTTGGTCTTTTCATAATATTCCATAGTTCTTGGAGGTTCTGTTCATGATTTCTTGGCATCTTCTTTGGGTAACTTTATTTTCAAGATTCAATATTTTGTCTTCATTTTCTGAGGTTCTGTCTTCCAAGTGATCTAGTCTGTTGGTGATGCTTTCCACTGAGTTTTTTTTAATTTGGTGTATTTTTTCCTTCATCTCAAGGATTTCTGTGTGGTTCTTTTTCAAAATCTCTATCTCTTTGTTGAGGTGATCTTTTGCTTTCTGTAGTTACTCTTTGAACTGCTTATTGGAGTGATCAATCATTGTCTGCTCTTGCTCTCTTATCTCATCCTTTGCTTTGTGAATCATTTTAATCATGTATATTCTGAACTCCTTTTCTGACCTTTCTTCTACCATGCTGTCATTGGATTCTATTAGTATAGAATCTTGTTTTGTTCGGGACATTTTCTTCCCTTGTTTTTTCATGTTGTTCATGTATCTACTACTCTAGTAATGCAGATCTGGGGTATTGTAGTTTCCATTCTGTAGGCTTATAGTGACCCTGTAGTTGTCCAAAACCTTTTCTTTAAGGGGGAGATCAATATTAGCAACACCCAGTAAAGACAGTATGCAGCCCTTCACCAAGTAACCCCTATGAAGATATTAACAATATTGTCATAATAAACAGAGAGGATGAATTCAATTATTTTTTACAGTATAAGAAATAGATTTGCAATGAGCACTGCAGCTTCTAATGGAGAACAAAGAGGATGGGGAGGGGCATAGGATGTAACTATTATTGGCATGAGAAAAGGGTATGAAGAAGATCTAGATCATAGGAAGAGTGAAAGTGTAGTCAAAAGAAGTTGGTTGTTAGCTTGAGAAACGTGAGAAAGAGACTCTGAGGAAACAGGTAAACAAAAGGACAATAGAGAGCAAGAAAAATAAATAAAAACATAAAAATTTTGAAAAAGGAGAAATAAAATCTGTACTATAACAGTCATATACTCTTCAACCCTCCCAGTCTTCAGTAGCCTAATGTATGATAGGTACCTCACAGTGAGCTTCTAGTCTCCAGTAGGCATCTCAGGATGGGATTTGGCCCGCCCTACAACAGTTTCCACTTCCAGGATAATCCAAGATGTTTGCAGTGGCTTCCAAGCATGTTGGCAAGTGGGGAGATGTAGTGCAGGGTATGGCTCCAAATCTGTGTGGCGTGCTGCCTGTCAGGCTGGAGCCCCTGGAGGTGGCGCAAGGTCAGTCAAGCCAGGGGGTCCTGGAGGCAGGGTGTAGTTGGTTGGGTTGTGGGGTCCTGGAGGCAAGGTGCAATCTCTCGGGCTGTGGGGTCCTGGAGGCAGGGTGCAGTCAGGTTGGGTGTCCTGGAGGCAGAGTTTGGTCAGTCAGGTCAGGGGTCTGTAGGTCCTGGCTATTGTCCCCAAATGGCAACAGCCACGTGTAACCAAACCTGGGGTACTGTGACAGTGGACTTCCAGGCAACAGCAGGCAGCTGGCAATCCACTGATCGTCTGTGGATATCTGCAGGCTACTGGCGGATGATCAGCAGGTGGACTTCAGTCAATGGGTGATGGGTAGGTGAAAGGCAGGCGATGGTCAGGCCAGAGGCAGGCAAATAGGCAAATGGTAGATGATAGGCGGCAGTCAGTGAGCAATCTGCACTCAAAATATAGTTGATTTGCTGGCATACTGTAGGTGATTGAGATAGACAAATGGGGTAAGCAGCAGGGGACTGATGAGAAGCAATGACTGCCTCGCAGAGAAACAGATTTTCCTCTGCTTGAAACCAGAGTTATGGAGGGACAAGGAACGCAGCCTCCCTCTAGTCCACCATGTTGGATCTCCCCTTTGATCAGGCATTTTCCTCTTGAGGCTTATATTTTATTTTTGTTGTGTAAGACATTTTAATGGTAATGTGTCATGGAGAGGTCCTTTTTTGATCTTATCTTTTTGGGGTTCTAAATGCATACTATGTCCGGATGTCCATCTCCTTTCAAAACTTGGAAAATTTTTGGTCTTAATTCCTTGAAATGATTATCTATTCCATTTGCCTTCATCTTACAATCCTTGTTCATTCCAATGATTCTTAAATATTGCCTCTTAATATTGTCATAAAGTTCTTTTATTTTATTTATTTATTTATTTATTTATTTATTTATTTATTTATTTTTTTATATAAAGTTCTTTTATATTCTGTTCCTGGTTACTTATTTTCTTTCTTTTGTACTGTCTTAAATTTCAAGACTGGCCACTATATCTTCCAACTCTGACATTCTGTCTTTACCATGGTCTACCCTATTAGAGAGACTTTCAACTGAACATTTTATTTGATTTATTTTGTCTTTCATTTCCCAGAATTCTGTTTGGTTCTTTTTCAGTATTTCTATCTCCTTATTTAATTTTTCATTTATGTCTTGTACCTCTTCAATTAGTTGTTTTTCATTGTTCTGTTTGAATTCATTGATCATTTTTATAACATGCCTTTGAATTCTTTATCAGACATTTCACCCGCTTCAATATATTTCAAGTTTGAGTGTCATTAATTTGTGTGTAAGGCAAGGTTTGCTGTCTTTTGGCTAAATTTAGTTCAGCAGCATAAACTCTATCCTGTGAACTTGTAGTGTCCCAGTAGATTCCTAGCATCTCATAAAAATGGGGAAACAAACAATACCAACAATCAATGAAAACAATATACAGAATTAACTAAGTTCAGGCTGATTTTCTGTTCTATAGGGTTTTCCCTGCCAAATATGTCTGCTGTGTCTCTCTGTGTTATGTCTCCATTCTGTGGTGAACCAGCACCACAGCTGCTGTCACAACCAGCTTGGATCCAGTGTATTCTTTCTTGTTCTTCATTCAATACACCCAAACTTCTGAGTCTGTTAAGATATTCTGATTGTCCCGTATTGAATTTAGTGAAATACTTCTTTCATCTACTTTGCTGAAAATTGATACTTCCACAGCTTGAATCCTGAGCCATGGAGAAAATGGTAATGCAGCCATTCTCTAATCTACCATCTTGGGTTCTATTTTTCTTTTTCTTTAAGGAAAGTTGGTGAAAACAGAACACGGCAGTAATAATGGAAGGGTAAGGGTTAAGAGAAAGGAAGGAAGGGAAAGAGAAAAGAGAATGTAAGGGAAAGTGCAAAAGTGGGGGAAACACTAAACAGTGGCAAGGAAAGGTAGGAGAGTTGAGAGAAGAAGGAAAAATGGTGAGAAAGCCAAGAGGGGAGAGATTGTAATTTTCTTGTTCCATCCTTCTCTGTCTTGGTATCAGGGTAATATTCAGCTAAAGACATCAATTTTATTTACCTTTTCCAAAACTAACACCTAGTTTTTTAAAAAAATTGATTTTCTAGTTTGTATTGCTTTTTTTTCTGCTATGATACTTACTGTATCCTTTTATTTACTTTGAATTTAGTTCTTATTTTTCTAATTCCTTGAGATGAATCATTCATTGTTTATGACTTTCTCCTTCCCTTCCTTTCTCTTTTCCTTCTTCCTTCGTTCTTATTCTTTCTTTTTTCCTTCTCCTTCTTACTTTGTTGCCTCGGCTTATCTTAAACTTCTGAACTCAATTAATCTTCCTGCCTCAAAGTTGCTGAGACCACAAGCATGGACCCTCTTAGAATTGCTTTTGCTGCATCCCATAAATTTTGATAAGACTGTGTGTCTATTCTTACTTTTATAAAACTCTTTTAAATCTGCCTTTTAATTCCTCCTTTAACTCATTAGTTGTTCAGGAGCATGTTGTTTATGTGTACTTGCACATTTTCCAAAATTACTCCTGTTACTGATTTTTAGTTTCATACTGTGGTAAGAATATTGTGTTAGGTATGATTTCATTGTTCTTCAATTTGTTAAGACTTGTTTTGCTATCTAACATATGATCTATCTTAGAGAACATTCCATGTGTGATGGAGAGGAATGTGCATTCTATGCTGTTGGATAGAAAGTCCTGTGGGTGTCTTTTGGTTTAATGTGTGGTTTATGGCCAGTGTTTCCTCAGAAATTTCCTGTCTGGTTGGTCTGTCCATTGCTTGAAGTAATATTGAATAACCTACTATTATTGTGTTATACTCTGTCTCTCCCTTCAGATGCATTAATAATTTATATATTTAGGTACTCTACATATTTATAATCATTATAGTCTCTTGATTAACTGAACTGTTTATTATTATATAAGATCCTCTTTGTTTTTACAGTTGTGACTTTAAATGTATATTATCTGACAAAATTACAGCTACCCCTGCTCTCCTTTGTTTCTATTAGTATGGAATATTTTCCTATGCCTTCACTTCAGTTTGTGCGTGTCCTTAAAGGTATAGTGAGTCTCTAATAGGTAGCATATAGTTGAATATATATTTATTTTTATTATTTGTTTTTGTGGTACTGGGGATTGAGCCCAGGCATGCTCTACCAATGAGCTGCATCCCCAGCACTTCCTATTTTTTGTTTTGAGACAGAGTCTTTCTTAAGTTGTACAGGCTGCACTCAAATTTGTGATCCTCTTGCCTTGAGACAAGAGGATTACAGGCATGTGCCACCATGCCCAACTAGTTGAGTCTTAAAATTTTCAGTCCATTCATTCATTCTATGTCTTTCTGTGTGTTCTGGGTATCAACCCAGGGTCTCTCACATGCTAGGCAAGTGCTCCACAACTGAGTTATAATCAGTCCTGCTAATTTTTTATTCCTTTCTATATCTTTGATTTTTGACAGTTTGATTATAAAGTG
This sequence comes from Glaucomys volans, assembly GCA_020662805.1. Classification (NCBI taxonomy): domain Eukaryota; kingdom Metazoa; phylum Chordata; class Mammalia; order Rodentia; family Sciuridae; genus Glaucomys; species Glaucomys volans. The sequence goes on along the minus strand of JAJEJO010001850.1, from coordinate 31,934 downwards.
GAAAACTTTGACTTGTCTCTAATTGAATATTTACATCTTACCACAGATTTGGAAAGGTACTTTTTTTCTATTATGTCTTTAAATAGGCTTTCCATTCTTTTACTTCTGTCTTCTTTTTGGATTCTTAGAATTCAAACATTTGCCCTTTTATGCTGTCTCATAAATCCCATAAGCTTTCTTCATTTTTTATTTGTTTTTTTCTCCTCTTACTATGTATTTTAATATAACTTGTCTTTAGGTCTAGGGATTTATTTTCTCAGTAAATTCTGTGGTTGATATTCTCTATTGTATTTTTCCATTTCAGTCATGATATTTTTTCAGCTTCAGAATTTGATTTTTGTTGTTGTAATATCAATTTCTCCTTTTGCTTTCTTGTTTTTTAAGTTTGTTGAAGTTCTTTGTATTTTTTATGAGGTTTACTGGGCTTCCATAAAGCAATTGTCCTGAGTTTTTTTGTCAATTAATAAGTCTCCATTTCTTTACAGCTGGTTACTATGTATGTAGTTCTACTACTATGTAGTTCTGGTTTGTTCTTTTGGTGGTGTCATTTTTCCTTGTTTGTTGTTCATCCTTGTGACCATACATTGATATCTTCACTTTCTTTGTTCTTCTTTCAAAACAATGTCTTGATCTGTCTAGATTGGTTTTGAACTTGTGCATTCAAGCAGTCTTTCTGTCTCAGTTGCAGTCTACACATTTAGAGAAGTAGACACTTATTCCAATCTTTGCAGACTGTTTTTTTTCTGGGAAATGTTTTATTAGTCAGCCCATCCAGGGATTCTGGACTGGTCGTCTGGAGTGGTCTGTGGGTGAGCTCCCTGTTTGGGTCCTTTTGAAGGCTGGCCTGGGTAAGCAGGTGAGTGGGACTGGAACCTTGGAGATTTTGTGCGTGTTTGTGGGGGAGGACTAAAACCTGGGTTCTAGTTGACATGGCACTTGGGTGGGTCTTGAGCCTGACTCTGGAATGATTTGTCAGGTGCTGGGATGGGTCTGGTGCCTGGATTCAGAGAGCTAGGCCTGAAGCCTCAATTCAAAGAGGTAGGACTGGTCTTGAGATATAGTGGAACCCGATTCCACAGGGTGTGCCTAGGTGCTTAATGACTGATCTTGACCTTAGGTCTGCAAGGGTGTCCTGGAACATTGGTCTATGATGGCTAATCTGGCACTGAAATCTACTGGAATAGGCTGGAAACTGATTCTATTAAGACCAGGTTTAGACTTGGGTAACTGGGACTGGCTTGGAACTTGGTCCAAAGAGGGTCCTAGAGCAACAAGGGAGCTTGAGTCTGTGATAGTGAATTAAGGACTAGAATCACAAGTGCTGGCCTGAAGTGCTGGCCTGATGCTTCAGGCCATAAAGTCTGATTTGGTGTCTGGAATAATGAGAGGACTGGAGTTTGGATCCTTAGGAGGCATCCTGAAGACAGGGAACATGGGTGCTGGTTTGGAGGCTAGGTCCATGAGGAATTGTGTAGGTGCTGAGATTTTGTGTGCTTGACTAGTATTAATGTCTATAGGATGGGTCCTGGTGCCTAGATCTGGGAAGGAGGAGTGTCCAGTTCTAGGTTCAGCTGGGAGGGTCCTGCATCCTGGGTCTCCTGGAACAGGTCTAGATCCTTGATCTGCTAGAGCATGAGGTCTCAGGGATAGCCTGCATGCTGGGCCTGCAATTACCTGATGATTACTGCTTTGGGAGCTGACCTAGTGCTAGGGAAGGACTGAAGCCTGGGTCTGTGAGATATGACCTGGCAGTAGGGATGGAATGGAGTCTCAGGCCATGGGAATCTGGAACTCTGTGGGTCTGCCTTTCTGTGGGTGTTAATGAGACAAGCCAGTGAGGCAAAGTCTGGTGCTTACTTCCTCTACATTCTCAACAGAAGGGTATCCCAGTCCACATTGTATTTCCTCTGGCTGGGGGAGGAATCACATAAATAATGTATCATTTCTTATTTCTGCATAAACCTGAGTACTATAATCTCAACTGATTTCTTTGGTTCTTTTAGTACACGGATAGTTGTTTAATTTGATTTCTGTGGAAGATTACTGAAAAGTCATAACTTCCATCTTACTTTATTGCATCTTCTGACATAAAATTCTTCAGGTTTATTCTAATTTTATATATTTTCTCAACCCTTAAACCTGATTATTTAAGCATATAATATGTCCTTTATCTGTATTGCTTTACTCCACTTTGTGTTTTCTTATTTGTGATTGGGTTAATTTATGACCTTTTTATGGATTTTGAAAAGAAGAAGTGGATGTATAAAGAGGTGATTCAAATGCTCTACTCCAGCTGTGCCCTGTAATTTCAAAACCTGCAAGGCTCTGGGAATATCCCCCATCTGTCCTATGTAAGCACAGAAACACATTACTAACTGGTGCTCAGATGGCCCCTGCTTCTCTTATGTTATGCTAACATTTAACATCCAGTCATTTCACTGGTGGTCTGTTTATCTTGTGGTAGAAGTCCATCTTTAACTGTGGAATTCATGGGACCCAGTTCAGGAGCTCGATAAAAACAAAACACAACAAAAAATTTAAAAAACCACCCAAGATTATTGAGTGGGGAGTTGAAAACAACTTTTAATTTTTTGTTGTGGTTAAACACATATAAAGATATTTACCCATGTGTCCTACAACATGAAGTACTATCACATTGTTGTACAACCATCAGCACCATTCATCTCCTGAAGTTTTCATCTTCCCAAGCTAAGATTTTTTATTTTTACAAGCTAAATTTTGTACCAAGTAAGCCATAGTTTCCTTTTATTTCTTCCCAGCCCTGACAAGTATTTTATATTATCTTTATGAATCTGACAACTTTGCATACCTCATATATGTGAATTCATACAGCATTTCTTTGTGATTGGATTATTTCACTTAGCATAATTTCCCCAAGCTTCGTCCATGGTGTTGGAGATCAAATCTCCATAATCTTTTTCATATTTGTTACACTATTTCACAATTTCACCTAAAATGCTCTTAGGTTCTAATGTGTCCAAATCCTCAGCAACACTTATTATTTTCTTCCTTTTCTTTTTTAACCATATCCCTCCTAAAAGTTATGAAATGGTATCTGATTGTCATTTTGTCTTTCATTTTTGTAATGAGTAGTGATGTTGAGCAATTTTCATATGCTTTTAGCTATTTGTGTATCTTCTTTAGAAAATGGCAATCAAGTTCTTTGCTTTTTTTTTTAAAGAACTGCTATTTTTTTAATAGGGAGGTGGTTTGAGTTCTTTGTGTATTTTGGATATCAACTCATTATCATGTATATGCTATGGAAATATTTTTTCATTCTGTATATTTATATTTTGCCTGTTGATAGTCTCCTTTGATGCACAAAAATTTAAAGTCTGATGTAGTTTCAGTTTTTTTGTGTGTTTCTTGCCTACGCTTTCAGTGTCATATCCAGGAAATTATTGCCAAATCTCATGTCATGAAGAATTTTGTTTTCTTTTACAAATTTTATAGTTTTATCTCTTACATCTTTGATTTGTTTTGAGTTAATTGTTGTGTATGCTTTAAGATAATAACGTACCTTTGTTGTTTTGAATGTGGGTATCAAGCTTCCTTGATATATTTTGTTGGAAATACAATCCTTTTCTCATTTAATAGTGTTAGTGCTCTTGTCAAAAATCAGTTGACCATGTATGTAAGGGTTTCCTTCTGGGGCTCTCCATTCTATTCCCTTGGTCATTGTGTTTATCTCTCTTTTTAAAAATTGGTTCTTTTTAGTTATACATGACAGGTTTTTTGAGACAGAGAATCACTATGTTGCTCAGTTTGGTCTCAAATTCCTGGGTTCAAGTCATTCTTCTGCTTCAGCGTCACTGAGTAGCTGAAACTCTAGGCATGTTCTACCATTCCTAGCCTTTTATGTCATATGTCATTTTTCTAGTACCACTTTGTTTTGATTACTGAAATCTTATAGTACATTTTGAAATCAGGGAGTGTGAATCTTCCAACTGTATTCTTCTATTTCAAGCATGTTTTTGAATTTCAGAGTCCCTTGAGTGTTCATATGAATTTTAGGGTATTTTTCCCCATCCTTACAAAAAAAAAATCAGGACTTTGCTAATGATTGCTTTGAACCTGTAATTCACTTTTGTTTTGTTTTGTTTTGTTTTGTTTTTGCGGTGCTGGGGATTGAACCTGTGGCCTTGTGCTTGCAAGGCAAGCAGTCTACCAACTGAGCTACATCCCCAGCCCTGTAATTCACTTCGATGGTGCTATCGTTTGGGTCTTGAAGGTCCCCCAAAGACCCAGGTATTTAAAGCTTGGTCCTCAAGCTTGAGCCTACTTGGTAGTGGAGCCTTCAGGAGATAAGGTCTAGTGGGAAGTCTTTAGGTCATTAAGGGAAAACCTTTGAAGAGAATTGTGGGGTTCAATCTCTTCCTCATTCTTTTTCTCCTTGGCCATGAGTTGAGCAGTTTTGATCTGCCTTGTACTCCCTGCTATTGTCATCTGTCACCACCACCCTCAGAGTCCTAAAATCAGTGCATCTACCCAATCATTGACTGGAAACTATAAAACTAGGAACCAAAATTGACCTTCTTTCCTTATAAGTTGATTATCCCAGGTATTTGTTATAGTGATAGAAAGTTAATAAAGGAAGTATTGACATTTAATGATAATTGGTCTTTCAATCCATAAATATAGTATATATTTCCATTTTTGTGTCTTTATTTTATAACATCGTGTGGTTTTGTACATACAAATCTTTAACCTTCTTGGTTACATTTATTCCTAAGTATATTTGTCCTTTTGATGTTATCAAGTAAATTTCTTTCTTAATCTTCTTTTCAAACTCCTTATTATTAGTATATATAAATGTATATGATTCTTGTACAGCAATTTTGTGTATTCCTACTTAGTTTCAATTCATTTCTTAGTTTTGACCATGTATGTATTTGTCTTTGTGTGTAATCTTTAGAATTGCCTAAATGAGATCATGTTGTCTGGAGATAATTTTTCTTCTTCCTTTCCTAGTTAATGGGAAGGAAGTTTCTTTTTTCCTAGCTCAATTTCTATTGTGAGGATTTTGAGAATCATGTTGAATACTGTGGTGGTTGCAGGCATCCTTGCAAAGACAAAGATAATCTTAAAGGGAAGCTTTTAGACTTTCTTCACATGATTCACAGTATGCTATCAGCTATTTTTTTTTTGTGTGTGTGTAGGGCCTTCATTATAATGAAGGAGAAGCTTTCTATTCCTAATTTGTTGAATGCACATAAAGGTGTTGAATTTTATCAAATGTGATTTTTTGCATCAATTGAAATTATCATGTTTTTAAACACAATTCTATAGAGTTGAAACAAAATAGCAAAAATAAGTTTATATGTTTTCTTTACATTATAATTTACATGTACTGTTCAAAATACAAATGAATTTAAAAAGTAGATACAGACTGTGAGTGGTTGACACATACCTACAATCCCAGTTGATCAGGAGTTTGAGCAAGGAGAGCTGCAAATTCAAGATCAGCCTGGAAATTCAGTGAGATCCTGTCTCAAAATTAAAAAAAAAAAAAAAAAAAGCTGGAGATGTAACTCAGTGGTAGGTGCTTTGCCAGGATGTATGAGAATTTGGGTTCAATTCCCAGCTCTGAGAGAGAGAGAGAGAGAGAGAGAGAGAGAGAGAGAGAGAGAGAATATGAATAAGAATGTAAAGAATAAATGTATGACATAATCACAGGTGTGGAGAAACTAGAAGAAAGGTATGCTTCATTAAAAATGTTTATAGAATAAGAAAACCCTTTGAATCACTAAACATGCAGGTCACTACTTCTCAGTAGTTTTAAGGAGCAATTTGTGTTTGTGTGCGTGTGTATGTGTGTGTGTGTGTGTGTGTGTGTGTGTGTGTGTTGTTTATATTGGAATTTTATTCTAAGATAAAATATCAGCACAATGGACCTGAATGGCACTAAGCTTTTACCTTATTATTTTTTGCATAGGAAAAGTTCATTTTATACATTATTGCTTATATTTTTAGGAGTATGTGTTTGCCAATGTGTATGAAATTAGATGTATTTATCCCAAAAGGTCACCCAAGTTAGAAAATTCCTGGCAAAGATCTGACCCGTGTGTGGAAATAAAGGCAATGACCATAAGAACAAAGAGGGGCTACTTATTAAGAGTTTGCCTACTGACATATACATATAATCCCAGCAATTTGGAAGGTCAAGGCAGGAGGGTCAAAAGTTCAAGGCCAGCCTCAGCAACTTAGTGAGACCCTTAACATCTTAGCCAGATTCTGGCTCAAAATTAAAAAAAAAAAAAAAAGGAAAATGCTAGGGATGTAGCTTATTGGTCAAGTGTGCCCCTGGGTTTAATTCCCAGTACAAAAAACATTTTCCAGAGCAAGGGAGTAAGCTACATGCATTTAGTGGGATTCAGGCAAGTTTTGGAGAGGGAAAGCTTTGAAGTGAATAAAGCGGAGGCTTCAGGGGTACCATTCCCTGGAGGCTGTTGTCATGAGACACTGGAAGTGGCTATCAAGCAATGATTCATCCTATATGACTGGTTATAGGTATGTATTTGGCTTTCTTTGGTTTGTCCTGAGTTGGAAGCCAAGGAATAAGGAAAGTTGCCATCATTGCCTGACTGGTTTGGACGATTTGGTATGGAAGTTTGTAGCTTTCAGGGTTGGTTTCTGTAGAGATTGTGGGTCAGACACTGCTAAGCTTCTCACTTTCAAATGCACGCAGGCTTGTGAGTAGACTGAGTGGCAATGCCATTTTATTGGAATTAAGGAATTTCTGTCAGTCCTCATCATGGGATTCAAGGTGACACTCACTGTTTTATACTATTGACTGATCAAATGTAAAAAATTAAAGTGAGATTTGCACAGCATAAAACAATTAAAAATTTCTATTGTGGTACTGGGGGATAAGCCTGGGATGCTCTACTACTAAGATACGTTTCCAGCACTTTCTATTTTATTTTAAGACAGAGTCTCACTAAATTGCCCAGACTCACCATCGACTTGAGATACTCCGATCTCAGATTCCTGAGTAGCTGAGATTATAAGCATGAGCCACTATGCCTGGCAAAACTAACAATTTTAAGGTGAATAATCTGGTGGCATTTAGTACAGTAATAATGTTAAGCCACCAGCTCTATCTAGTTCTGAACATTTCTACCAACCCCAAAAGAAATTCTTTACTTGTTAATAAGGTGCTCCCTATTCTGTCCTTCTCATACCTTGTGCGAAGGAACAATCTTAATTTTGTCCTAATGGTTTGTCTACTGTAATCATTTGACACAAATAGAATGATACAATATGTGACCTTTACTGTCCAGTTTGTTTTACTTAAATGTGATGTCCTTGAGGTTCATCCACATTGTAACACTCTGGTATGGTTCTAATAATTTTCCTTCAACCATTAAGTCTACTTTTCTCATGGGAGTATGGGAGGAGCAATATGGCGGTTTGGGGTCCTCTTTTCATTTAGAAACATTTGGAGTTATACATTGTCATGAAAGACTGTTGCAGGGCTTGCTAGGCAGATTGTAAACAAATGAAAGTTTTTTTTAATGAAATTCATATTTTATTTAGATTGAAATAAACTATACAAAATTGATTTTCTTCACCAAAATAACAGCAATATTTTCTATATTGTTTCTAGATAAACCACAAAACATTTTTTGTAGGTTTTCCAGGTTTTGCTTATAAATCAAGATGAGGCAATAGATATAGTCATGGAAAAAGAAAACAGACAAAGGTGCCCATGTCAACAGCCTCTGATTCTGTCTTGACTATGAAGCAGAAGTGTTCAATATTTACCTGCTAAAATGAAGGTGTAGGCTTATGAAGATGTAGGCTCAACAAAGGAATGTAAACAGCAACAACCAGATGTGGAACAATGGTAGGCTCTCCACTCAAACTGTAATTTGTTCTTTAAGTTCATTTGATAAAGACAAAATTCATACTGAAATCTATTTGGTAAGCTCACAACTCTGGTTAATTCCCTTAACTGTTACAGATTTTAACACACTTAAAACTCCTAATAATCAAAGGTCAACGGTAGGCCTCACTGTAACATTTCATAAGATGCATTCTTTTCTTCTATCTCCTCAAAATTTATTTCTTCAAAATTGATAACAATATCTGATAACTGGATCCATGGTAATAATACATTCCATATCTAAACAATGTAACTAAAACAATTCCAGAGTGCTACTAGCAGAGGTCACACAGAGGTAAAATGTGGTACTTCCAATGCTGTCTTCTGGAAGAATAGACAAGTTTTCAAAGCATGAGAGCACAAACAGGCACCACGTGTATAGGCAGATTACCAATGGCTCATGTATTCATGAAAGGCTTATAGGCAAAGATATTCAGTGATTAAGTGACCTACATATACCTTATGACTTTTCTTCCAAATATCAAATATAAGAGAAAGCCCATTTAAAAAAGTCTTTTAGGTATTTTCAACAGTTTCTGAATTATCTGTAGGAAGCTCTGACTTAGTTGTACATAGTTTAATATGTGTGTCTACCATTAAATCCAGATCATGTTTTATATCAAAATTTATGTTAAGCAAAGCCAAGTTACTTGACCTTTGGTCTGTCAAAGTGTTCCTCAAGTAAGCTTTGAGATGCTTTCATCCATTTTCATAGTGTTCTTTCTCAACCTTCATCACAGGAAGAATACACAGGACCTTCAGCAAGGTACATATACATTAGGAAAAAACTTGATATCAGGCAGATGGAGGGCTTTATAAATGGTGGCTGGAAGCTCTGTATCTTTCCCTCTGTGTTTCCATTTAATTCTGCAACAGTGAAGCTCAGCTGAAAGCATGTTGGGATTAGGCAAGTCACTTCTGTACATATCAGCATGGTGCTCCTCTGATGTATTGAATTTGAGCTATCCCATGGCTGAGGGTACCAGAGATAAGCATTTAAGAGCTTTGAGGTGCTGTTTTGAAAATATATCTTTAAGTTCCTGAATGATGTGCTCCCTGTTGGAATACTTAGGATTTCTTTATAGTAACTTTCAGAGGTTAGTTGAGATTCCAGGTTACTCTGCTGAGCCCTACAAAATTTCCCAGGGAGTTTCATCTGGATATCAAGTTTGGTTGCCAAATTTGTTGCTTCCTCAAACCAAAACTCCTGATAAACTTCAATATTTTCCACTACTTCATTGAGTGAATGCAGCACTGTGGTCAAGCTGCTGGTGGCAAAGAAGACATCAGCAGTTTGTCCCTGAAGATTTTTCTCAAAGGCTCTTGTAAAAGATAAAACATTTTTAAGAACAACAATGGTAACGATTAAATCAAAATCTGTAACTGCAGTACAGAGTACAAATGTTTGACCAGGTATACAGTTATTCCATCTAATATTTGTGTCACTATTTATACCATTCAAACATAAAACAAATGCTTGCAGGAGATTCACTAAAATTTCAAAAGCATCTAGCCTGCTTGTTCACTGAGAATGGCAAGTTTCCTTCAGTTCTTTATCCCCTCTCCCTTGTTTTTTTGGTACTGAGGATTGAACCCAGGGGCACTCCACCACTGAGCCACATCCCCAGCCCTATTTTGTATTTTTTACTTAGAGACAGGGTCTCACTGAGTTGCTTAGGGCCTCGCTAAGTTGCTGAGGCTGGCTTTGAACTCGCGATCCTCCTGCCTCAGCCTCCCAAGTGCTGGGATTACAGGCGTGCGCCACGGCACCCAGCCCACCCCTTTTTTCACTGTTCTGAAAAAGAACAGAAATTACATTGTCAAGTTCTAATAGCAGTTGTGGTGATCAATGGAGAAAAGAAGAAACTTCCTCAATTGTTCCTAATGCAACAGACACCCCCATCACAGGCACTGATTTTGCCAACCATATGTTTAAGGCACAGGAAGAGCAGAGTGTGTAGATAGCTTGGGGATATTTCTCTAAAAGTCTAGAAGCAACAACTTTAATTTTGGAAGAGGATCCACTAGACATGATGTAAGCCTGGCCAATACTCCATTTTTAGTCCTCACTTCTGCATCAGCAAAAGTGCAAAATTCCTGCATCAGCTCCATAAAGCAGGAAACCCATAAATTACCCTCTCAGGTTAGAGATTCGTCTACAAACCTCACCAACACAGGAGGTGCTCTTTCCTTGCTATGTCCACCACATCGTCAGTGATAATGGAAGAGAAGTGCGAGTCTCTCACTTCCCTGGGGGTTTCTTCCTAAATAGCTCTCACAGATCTCTAGCATATGTTTCTGCTGTTTTTGAACAGAACAACGTGTTAACTGCTGTGGTCTCAAAGTGTTTTCTCAGGACTTCTTCACCAGAATTTATCCGGCACTCCAAAGGGCCTGAAAGTTATTGGGAGTGAAGAGACTGTCTGGGATTTCATCAGCCTCATGCCCATCTAGAGGTATGTTTTGTTTTCCCATAAGAATCAAAATTTCAAATAAAGACTTTAAGTATTCTGTTTTCCTTCAAGGATTAAAGGTAAGATATCTTCATCCTGTTCATCAACCCCTTCTTCTGCACTGGGGTTCTGAGCATTGCTGTTATTTGTTTCTTTATGTTTTTGTTCCTGTTCAGAAGTTTCATCAATTTTTTTTTCTGTTTCAGTGTCCTGATTTCATCTTCAGTCAATTCTTTTATTCGTTTTCTGTGTCTAGTATGTGCCTTGTTCAAATGACTGGTAAGATCAAATATTGTTGGTATTGCATTATCTCGAAGAACTGTCTGATAAGGACTCTCCCAGTGACTTCACAAGTATCTGCCTCAATTACTTTTGAGAAATAAAAATAACCCAATCATTCTTTAGTTTTCTGATGCCTCTGAAAAATCTATAGTTCTACATATCATAGAGGTCTCGGGTGCTTGGCACATCATCGATAATGTTTATTGAGTTGATCAGGTGTTTTATCTTCCAAGTCAGCTCTCCTACAATTCTCCACGAATTTTGGCATCTGATCAGATCCTGCTGGAACCTGAAGAAAGCCAGGTCGAACTGCATGCTCTTCCACATACAGTTGGGGGAAGCCCAGAAGTTCAGCGTGGCATGTGAGGCACTGGGTTCAAGTCGCAGCACCACATAAAAATAAATCAAGGTATTGTGTCCATCTACAACTAAAAAAATTTTTAAAAACCTACTTAGTGTAGCCACCTGGTGTTAGCTTTTTCACTGTTGTGACTAAAAGACCTGGTAAGAACAATTTTAGATGAGGAAAAGTGTATTTGGGGGCTCACAGTTTCAGAGATCTGTTTTTAGATAGCCAGCTCCATTCCTTAGGGCTTGAGGTGAGGCAGAACATCATAATGGAAGAGTGAGGGAGAGGAAAAGGGGTTCTTCCTGATGACCAGGAAGGGTGGGAGGTGAGGCGGGGAGAGAGAGAAGATGCTAAACTCAGCTCACCAAACATATATCCCAAAGGCATGCCCACCACCTCCAGCCACACCCACAGCCACAGTCTAGTTACCATTCAGTTCATTCCTGTCAGAGGTTTATTTCACTGATGTATTAAGACTCTCATAACCCTATCATTTCTCCTCTAAATCTATTTGCACTGTCACACATGAAACATATATGAAATTTTATGGTTTAGATAATAGGTGTACCTCAAAAGCTCATGTTTGAGACAATGCAAGAAAGTTTAGAGGTGAAATGATTAAGTTATGAGAGCCTTAACCCAATTAATGAATTTATCTTGTGATAGAATTGACTGAGTAGAAACTGAAGATGAGTCCAGTGTGGCTAGAAGAGGTGGGTCATTGGGGCTGTACCTTTGGGATATATATTTTGTTATCTGGCTGATGGAGTCTCTCTCTCTCTCTGCTTTCTGATCTTCATGTGAGCTGCTTCCCTCCACCACATTCTTCCACCATGATGTTCAGCCTCCTCTCAGGCCCTGCAAATGAAGCAGGCTTTCTATAGACTGAGACCTCTGAAACTGTAAGCCCTCAAATAAACTTTTCCTCCCAAAGTTGTTCTTTTCAGGTCTTTTCGTTACAGCAGTGAATAAGCTGATTAAAACACACATTTTCATCAAACATCTTAGCAAGATCTTCTTGATAACTTGCTGTAGCTTCTACATCAGCACTTGCTGCTTCACCTTGCATTTTATTTTATGAAGGTGGGCCTCTTTCCTTGAACATCATGAACCAACTTCTTTCACCTTCAAACTTCTTCTGCAGCTTTCTCACTTCTCGTAGCATTAGAAGATTCTGAAATTAGGGCCATGATCTGGATTTGGCTTTGGATTAAGGGAATGTGCTTATTTTGTCTTCGCTCCAGACTGTGAAAACTTTTTCCATATCAGAAATAAGATTGTTATGCTTTCTTATCATTCACACATGCACTGGAATAGCACTTTAAATTTCCTTCCTGAACATTTACTTTGCATTCTCAGTGTGACTAACAAGTGCAAGAGGCCCACATTTTTATTTAGAGTGTGGAACATGTGACTCTTCCTTTTATTTGCATAGTACAGGCCATTACAGAGTTATTAATTTGTCTATTTTCAATTTTGTATATTAGGGAATAAGGAGATGGTGAGACATGATCTGTGGAGCAATAACACACGTATTAAGTTTGCCATCTTATAAGTAGGATTTGTAGTGCCCCAAGACAATTACAATAGTTAATATCACAGATCACCATAAGAGATATAATGATGAAAATGTTGGGGACTGGGATGTAGTTCAATGGTAAACTGCTTGCCTAGCCAGTGTGAGGCCCTGAGTTTGATCCCCAGCACAAGAAAGAGGACAGTTGGAAATATGGTGATACTTACCCAAATATGACACTGAAACATGTAAAGCTCATGCTGTTGGTAAAATGATACTGATAAACTTGCTTGACATGGCTTGTTGTAGAGCTTCATTCTGTAAAAACTATGGCATATCAGCAAAGCACAATAAAGTGAAACAGTAAAATAAGATATGGCTGTGGCAATGCTTCTCATAGTTTGCCTTTTTTTCTTGAGTTTGCCCTACGACCTAAATTTTGTAAAAGTGAAAGTATAGAAATTGGTGTACCATTGCATATGAAGATTGAAGCAAGCAGGAGTAGCTATTTTCTTATCTGACAAAGCAGACTTCAAGGCAAAATTAATAAGAAGAGACAGGAGGTCACTTCATACTGATAAAGGGAAAATCCAACAAGAAGAAATGATAACAGTCAATATATAAGCCCAAATGTTGGTGTTCCTAATTACATAAAAGAGACACTAATATTAAAGACTCAAATAAAACCCTGTACAATTATACTGGGTAAATTTTATACTCCTCTTTCACAAATATATAAATATATGGACACTGAACAATACACATTTGAATGATGAATAGTAATAGAAGATATCAAGGGAGAATTTAAGAATTCTTACAAATGAGAATAGTGATACAACATGCTAGAAACTCTGCAACACTATAAATGCTGTTCTAAGAGGAAAGTTTATGAGTGTGTACATAAAAGATCACAAAGATCTTTTAAAAAATCTTAATGATACATATCAAGATCCTTGGAAAAAAGAACAAACCAGTTCTGAAACCAGTGGAAGGAAGGAAGCAATTAAGATCAGAGCCAAAATCAATGAAATTGACAACCAAAAAATTCAAAGGACTGATGAAGCATTGGTTCTTTGAAAGATAAACAAGATTTTTAAGCCCTTAGCCAAACCAAAATAAAAAGAGAGAAGGCCCAAATTAATAAAATCAGTGATAAAGAAGGAGAAATCACAATAGATATCACAGAAATCCAGAGAATCATTAGGAACCATTTTGAAAACTTATAGTCTAATAAATTGGAAAACCTAGAAGAAATTGATACATCTCTGGACACATTCAACCTGCCAAAATTGAATCAAGGACAAAGACAACCTAAACAGACTACCAATGATACAGAAGCAGTAATAAAATATGCATTCCAACAAAGAATATGAAGGACTAGATGAATTCTCAACTGAATTCTACCAGACATTTAAAAAGGAACTAATCCTAATACTCCTCAAATTATTCCATGAAAGAGAAAGAAATGGAACATTTACAAATCCATTGAATTGAAATCAGAGTTTTGAGATGAAATTTGATTCTCTTCTGCTAGTGGGTGAGACTGGAGTTTTTCTGATTTGGCTGGCAGGTGAGGTATCCCTAAGGAGCAGGCCTCTGCAGCCAAGAAATGTTACAGTTCTTAATGGTGATCTATGGCCTCCAATGTTGTAGTGAACCCCTGCAGCTCACTCGATTTCTTATTTTTTCTGGATTCTTATCTCATGAATTCTAGTATGAAGTCCACAAACCAGGATTAATGAGTATAACAGTAGGATTTATTGAAGAACTGGAACAGAACTCTTGCAATGGAAGAGAAGACCCCATAGCAGGTTTTCTCCTTCCAAGGGTGCTACTCTAGGGGTTTATATTAGGGGTTTATATAGCACCTGGTTCACTGCTATTTGTCCAAACTTGTGCTAGTTAGGGTTTGGAAACTTACTAATGCTACTGGTTCAAATTCTTGAGTCTCAACTTTCATTCAAGTCCACCCACTTCCATTTTCTTGTGGCAGGTCAGGAGGTGGGAGGTTGAGGTAGTCAGATGGGGCTGCAGTGCTTTTTGGAATGGAATTCTGCAGCAGGTGCCCGCACTTTGCCCAGGCCTAAACACTGATGGATGACAGATTGCTGTGCCTTGGCTCACCTCAGCACTAGCTGGCTGTGCCTACATGTTGGGCTCCACATGGCTATGCCATGCTTGCTACCTTGTGCTCTGGCCTGCCTGGATGCCAGTTCACTGCTTCACCACTCTGCTGCCACTTCTCAGCAGGGACCAGTAGGCCAGCTCAGTAGTCAGGAAACCATGTCACTATGAATCCAGTATCACACTCATACCAAAACCAGGTAAGTACACATTAAGGAAAAAAACTACAGACTAATATCCCTGGGGAAGTTTGATGCAAAAATCCTTAACAAAATATTGTCAATCATACTCAAGAACATATTAAGAAGACTGTGTATCATGACTAAGTTGGTTTTAACTCGGGGATGTGAAGATGGTTTAATTATGCAAATCCACAAATATAACTCACAAAATAAATAACATTAAGGACAAAAATCACTTATCTCAATGGATGCAGAGAAAACCTTTGACAAAATATAGTACATATTCTTTTTTTTTTTGGAACCAGGGATTGAACTCCGGGCACTCTGGCCACTAAGTCACATCTCCAGCCCTATTTTGTATTTTATTTAGAGACAGGGTCTCACTGAGTTACTTAGCACCTTGCCCTTGCTGAAGCTGGCTTTGAACTCACAATCCTCCTGCCTCAGCCTCCCCAGTTGCTGGGATTACAGGCGTGCGCCACCACGCCCGTAAATAGTGTTAATAAAAACACTGAAGAAACTATCTATAGAAGGAACTTACTTCAGCATCCTAAAGGTTATATATGACAAACCCAAAGGCAACATCACAGGGAATGGGGGAAAACTGCATTTCTTTCAAAATCCTGACAAACAAGGTGTTTACTCTCGCCACTCCTATTTTAGTATTAGAAATTCTAGCCAGATCAATTAGGCAAGAGAAGGAAATTAAAGGGATGAAAATGGGAAAGGAAGAAGTCAAATTATCACTGTTTGCAGATCATGATCCTATACTTAAATGATCCAAAAAGGTCAAACAAGGGACTGTGAGAGATAATGAATTCAGTAAAGTAGCAGATTATAAAATCAACATACAATAATCAATAGCTTTCCTATATACCAAAAATGAATCTGCAGAGAAAGAAATCAGGAAAACAATTCCATTCGTAATAGCCTCAGAAAATAAAATGCCTAGGCATAAATCTAACTAATGAGGTGAAAGACCTCCAGAATGAATACTGTAGAACAAGAAAGAAATTGAAGAAGACAGAAAAAGATCTCCCATGTACATAGATGGGCAGAATTAATAGTGTTAAAATGGCCACACTACCAAAAGCAATATATACAGCATCAAAGCAATCCCCTTTAAAATGCTAATTATATTCTTCACAAAATTAGAAGAAAACACTCTTGATCTTTATTTGGAAAAATAAAGACCCAGAATAGCCATAGCAATTCTCAGAAAGCAATGCTGGAGGCATCACAATACCTGGCTTCAAATGTGCAGAGCCATAATAACACACATAGACCCAGGATATAGAAGACACAGAGACCAACCCAAACATCTACAGTCCTTGACAAAGGGCAAAACAAACAAAAACGAGTTTCCCTGAGGATGAGGATTTGCTCAGTGCCCCATCTTCACTCTCTGCCACGTGCCCTCTGCCACCACAGCCCATGGGAGCTGTGGTTGGGGAATGTGGTCATCCTAGCCAAAATCCACCCCAGCTCTCAAGGGGTCTACTCATCTTGCAGAGGCCACAGTATGGGGAGTCTGGAGGCAGTGGTGGCAGCAGCTTTGGATCATGGGGCAGTGGGTGTGAGAGTCAGACAGTGACTAGTAGCTGGGGTGGCCTCTGAAGGGGGCTGCTCCAGGCCCTTGGTTTCTGGCAGAGCTGGCCTGCTCAGGAAGCAGGACATGGGAAATGCAGTACCCAGAGAGCTTCCTAGGACCTTATGCTGCCCAAACCTGTGACACCTTGAGCTGGCCTTGAGCCCACAGTGGGGCTTCTCATCCCCCGGATGCCTGATGCCCCACGTCAGTTTTGAAGATGCCACAGCTCCACTGCTGCCAATGCTGCAGCAACTGGACCCCAACACTGCTGCTGTGCTGCATGGGACTGCCAGATCTGGGGAAGGTGGCCACTCTCCATGACAGTCGCCTCACCAGTGTCCATGGCCTGCCGCCTTGCCTTTCTCCCCCAGGACCAGCCACCAGGCCTCCTGGGCCCTTGAGGAATTTTGGTACTCACTCAGAGAACTCATCCAAGGAAATCAAGTGAAGACTTTAAAGAAAGACAGCAGTCCTCACAGCAGGCGTGTAGGCTGGAGGAGGCAGGTGCAGCCCACCGGTGGGGGCGGTGGGAGTGGGGTCAGGACCCAGACATGGTTTGGCAAGCTGGGGAGCAATCTCCCCTTGACCAGGTGGGTGGGCTGGAGAGTGATCTCTGTCTGCTCTGGGAACCCAACCCTTGGAGTACCTTCTGGTCCTTTCTCCCAAGCGTCCCCCCCACACCCATGTTCAGCCACTCCTCCCTGAATGAGATTCTGGGTTCTGGAGACCAGGGCCCTCTGGGCATTGGGTCACTGGGCTACTGGACTGTCTGACTGCCAGATTCCACCCACGTGGACTTTAGGAAATGCAGCCTGTTGGGAAGATATCCTCCTAGTTCAAGGGACTTTTAAACTCATTTCATCCAAGAGATTATGGAGAAAATTTTAGCAAGTTTTGTCTAGATAAAAGGATAGTAGGAGGAGAGATAGAGACTCAAGTCCTTCTTCTTTTTTTTTTTTTTTGGTGCTGGGGATTGAACCCAGGGCCTCAAGGCAAGCACTCTACCAACTGAGCTATATCCCCAACCCTTAAGTCCTTCTTAACTGAATGTTTTAGTCAACTTTTTCACTGCTGTGAGTAAACAGATCCAACCAGAACAATTGTAGAAGAGGAAAAGTTTATTTGAGGGCTCACAGTTTTAGAGGTATTAGTCCATAGAAGGCTGGCTCCATTCCTCAGGGCTTGAGGTGAGGCTGGACATCATGGTAGGAGAGGGTGGCTGAGGAAGCAGCTCACATCATAATCAGGAAGCAGAGAGAGACTCCACCCTCCAGATATGAAATATATACCCTATAGTCACACCCCAGTTGGTTACTTCCTCCAGCCACACCCCACCTGCCTCCAGTTACCACAGTTAATCCTATCAGGGATCAATTCACTGATTAGGTTAAGACTCTCACAACCCAATCATTTCTCCTCTGAACCTTCTTGCATTGTCTCACATGGAGATTTTGGGGGACACCTCACATCCAAAGCATAACACTGAATGACCTTGACCAGGGTACAGAAATAGGCAGAACCTTGGCTTTGCATCTTGTAAAATAAGAATGGTGAGGATGAACAGCCATGTGTAAATTAAGCTGTTGTACCCTACCTCAATTTGGGAACCAGTTAGGCATTCAGCATTATTTCCATGGGGAAATATAGCCTGAGATTAAAGGCGATGCACTTTGAAATTCACCTTTGGAAGACAACTGACCTGTGAGGTAGAAGTTGAAATTTACTTCACATTTTTAGATGTGAATAATATAAGGAGGATCAAAAGCAAAAGCATGGAAAGTTGGGTCAGGTGCATGAAATTATAGGCCGTTTTCAAATTTGTTTGAAGTTACATTGGGATAAATCTATGTGTTTAAGTCTCCTGGGATACCCTCCCCACCACACACTGTGCCTCACACACACAGAGCACTGTCCGCAATTCCTTATTCTTTACAGTGTCACCACACACACACACTTACATTATGGAATATTTTGTTCCTTTTGGCCTGTTTCGGGACCTTCTGAAAAAAGAATCTCATATTTTCGTGTACATTATTTTGCAGCATTTCTCCTTAATTTACATATAAAGATTCATGGAAGTTATTACTTGTAGTTGTGGTGCATTAATTTTCATTACTGTGATATTTGCTAGAGTGAATCATACCAAGGTTTATTTTGCTGTTCCTGGTATTTTGTTCTTGAACACAGTGAGGCCACGTGCCTATTCTTGACCATATCTCTCTGTGCACATTTACAAGAGTTAAATCTATAGTAGGTATGTTGTATGTTGAAGCTGAATTGCTAGGCCATGGAGTATGCATGAAACCACTCAAATTGCTAAGGTAATGCCCCAACTATTTATTCAAGTGTTTATAGTAGTTTGCTCTCCTGCTTGTGAATAACAGTTTTGTTCTGTGTCTTTGCTAACAGTTGTTATTTTAATTCACCATTCTGGCAGTTGTAAATGGCAGTTTTTGTGGCTTGAATTTTGCATTTCCCTGATGAAGTTTGTGTTGATGGGTCAGTTGAGTTTCCTCCTCTAGGAAACATTTGAGTTTTTTGTTTATTTTTAAAAATTGAGTATTTTTGGTGCTGATTTGTAGGCATTTCTTACAAATTTTGGATGTCCTTTGCTATTATGTATGGGAAAACTGAGATCAGACTTTTTCCTTTTCTCTCTTCATGGGATTTCTTTGTTTCCTGAAGTTTACAGTTAAGTGTAATTGAAACTGTCACTTTTTCTTTAATGATTTGTGCTGTTTGTGTCTCATTTAAGAGATTTAATTTTATTCTGTTGTCATAAAGATACTCTGTCTCTGATGTATGTTTTCTGTCTAATTTGTAGAAGCATGAAGAAACTGCTCACTATAGTTGTCTGATACATTTTTTTCTAGTTTCCCCCAGAAGTTCTTGTCAGCTCCTGTGAGTGAGGGGTGCTGAGAAGCCCTGTAGTGGGCCTTCCACACACCTGTACATACCATCACACTGTCAGTGGGGAGTTGGCCTGGGAGGTTTAATAGGCTTTTTAGAAGAAACTTCAGATCTGCATAGGATCTGTGAATCTCTAGAACCTTAGATAATTATCTTTCTACCTATGTACAGTTGGTTTAAAACATTCTAACTATATTTTTTCTTAACTCCATTAGAAGCAAGTAAAACAATTGGCATGTCGCCCCAAGTGTACCCATGAAATTCAGGGTTGGTTTGCGCAGGCCCCATTCAGTACCACTTTGTCTTGAGCTCACTTTCTCTGTTCTTGTTACCCTCGAGAGCAGCTGTGCAGGCTAGAAGGAGCTTGATGTGCCTATGGGGTTGGGGGTGCTGAGGTGCAGTTGAAATTTAGCTTTAGCAACTAGGCATTCACAACAAAACAGCCCAGATTCTGTCTGGAGTCTTAAATACCAAGAGGATGAGCCAGAGGCTCCTATGTGTGAAGCACCACTGCAACAGAACTGCACAGGGAGGTCTGTGAGCCCATTTGGCTGTGACTGTTTAAAAAAAAGTTTTTATAGTCATAGTGGTAGGTTTAACATGTTTTGTACATTGATATTTTAAAATCTATTCCAAGTTGTCTTAAGTTACAAAATACAAACTAAAGGAAAGCAGCATTAAGAGATCAGAACTGTGTTTACTGCTGTATCCATTGTGCCTAGAATAGTGTCACATGAAGTGGGTTGAATTAATAAATTGGTCTTAGTTACTGTAAATGGTATTTTTAAAAATTTACTTCTCAATGGTTTGGTGATATTCTATAGAACTACAAATTGAGGACTGAGATTGTCCTTGTAGGAAGTAACTGAATGAGATTTTCATCTGCAAGTAAAAACAGTTTGCTTCTTCTTTTTCAATCTGCCAACTTTTTGTGTTTCTTTTCTTGTTTCGTGGGTTAAGAACCTGTAAACCAATGTTAACTAAAAATTGTGAAAGGCACCTTTGTCTGGTTCCCAATATAAGGAGTGAAGCATTCAATCTTCCATCATTGTAAGAGATTATTTTTTTACATGTGCCTTTTATTTAATTGAAAAATTTTTTAACAAATTATTTGTGTACTGAGAATTTTGTTTTAATTATGAAATAGTGTTGAATTTTGTCAAATGATTTTCCTCCATCTGTTGTAAGATAGTTATTTTCTTCTTTATCCTGTTAAGATAATGAATTATATTGGTGGATTTTGTATGTTAAAATTGCATCTTGGGGGCAAACTCTACTTGGTTATGATATACTTTTTATATATTGCTCTATTTGATTTGCTAAAATTTCATTAAGGATTTTATATCTGTGATCATGAGGAGTAATAATTATTGGATTTTCTGTTTTTTGGGTGCCCTTTTCTGATTTTGGGGGGTGGGTACTGGGATGGAATTCAGGGTCACATACATGTTAAGCAAGCACACTATATCCCGAGTGTTATTTATCTTTTATTCTGAGACAGGGTCTTGCTATGTTGTCCAGGCTGTCCTCTAACTTGGAATCCTCCTGTTTCAACTTCAAAAGAACCTAGTAATACAGAAGTGTACTTGCTGTCAGAGCATACACTGGTCTTATGAAATAATTGGGAAATATTACCTTTTCCTCTCTCTCTCTCTTTTTTTTTCTGGAAGAGATTGTGGACCATTAGTTTTATTACCTACCTAAATGTTCCATAGACTTGAACCATGGAAGCATTTTGACTCTGGAGTTAGTTCATGGGGACTTTATACATCAATGTAGAGGTTTCAGGTCAGTCAATGTACAGAGGAGTGAGAGTCCTTGAGTAAGCAAACTCCTTGGACAATAAGACCTTCTGATTGAATGGCTTAGAAACACTCTGCAAGTCCTCTGTCCTTAAGGCCTGGAGGCATTATCTTATTATTAAAACATTTGGTACTAGTGGCCTCTGAGAAGCAAGCAAGTTATGTGATCTGCACGTGCCCAAAGCTAACTGCACTATGATCTAATATAGCTTGATATAACCCTGGAATAGATAATAAAACCTAACTGACTTTCCCATGGGAGCCATTTCTTGCTGTACATCATCCTGAGTGCTTGCCTCTTTATTTTCTCTCCCCTTAACCTTTATAGCTGGACTCCAATTAACCTTTACAGCTGGTACCCTGAGCGGGAACCCTTCTGGATGTGTTGATGGGAGAAGGGAATATTACCTGGGACAGGCTTTGATGGATGTCTCACATTGGCTAATACCAATCCAACTGGTAAGCTCTGGGAAATTCCCTGTCTGATGCTCAATGTTGTCATGGGGCTGAACTTTCTTATTTGATTTGTAAGGCAAAATATACTGTAAATCATGTTGCTCTTGCTGTTTTGCTGTCCGAAATAGATTCTTGGGTCCATGGTTTCCAGAGAGTGGGTCCTTAAGACCCAAAGTTTGGGAAGATATAGGTAAAAAATTGCATGAGGAGCCACAGGCTCCTATACCAGTGTTATATGTTTGGGATTTGTGTCAAGATGCTATCTCAAAAATAGCTTTGACAGGGCTGCCAACTTCTTCAGTAGTCTTTATGACTGAAGTTTTTTCTCAGCCATCTCCTTACATTCATACTCCTCCCCCTCCTTCTATTCCTCCTCCAGTCCAGTTTCATTTATCTGAATGTCTCAGGCAGGCAGTGCAGAGGGAGAAATCATACCTTGACTGCTGCCCCATTAGATTAAATAATGCTAATCAGCCAGAATATGAACAATTGCCTTTGCTGTACTTAAAGAATTAAGAAGGATGGTGTTGGAGAGCAGAATTACTAGTAATTTCATGCTCAATAAGATAGAGGGGCTGGGAATTGGGTTATGCCTTTGTTCCTAGTGATTGGAAAGCATTGGTAAAGATGGTTACTTTTCCTGCCCAAAATACAGTGTTTTTACAAGAATATTCTGATTTAGCCTATGTTCAAGCTGAGGATAATGCTCAGGGAAATGTTAATATTGATTATGATGACTTCTTTGGTGTGGGTCAAAGAAGGACATTACAACAATAAACTCAGTTGCCCGCAGCCACCATTGCCCAGATTAGAACCTTAGTTTGTAAAGCATGGAGGAGGATCCTAGACACTTGGGATCCTTCCAAGTCCTTTGCTGTAATTTGACAAGCCTTAGGGGAGACTTTCATTAATTTTGTTAATCAATTGACTAAAACTATTGAAAGAATAGTAAACAGTTTGGAGGCTGCCAATACTCTGATCAAACAACTGGCTTATGAAAATGCCAAGCAAGATTGTAAGGAAGTAATGAAAGCTATTTACCGTAAAGTGGATACTACATTTTCTGATTTAATAAAGGTATGTCAGAATGTTGGCACTGAAACTCATGAAGTGGATTTATTGGTTGCTGCTTTAAAGCCCCCAGTAAACTTTGTTAACAATTGTAAAAAACCTGGCCGTCTTCAAAAGGATTGTAAGATTAAAAAAAGGGCCACAAATAAGGTCCAATCAGAAATGTCCATTCTGTCATAAAGGATTTCATTGGGCTAATCAATATAGATCTAAAACAGACATGTCGGGAAACCCAATTGCAGGTCACCTCCCGACCCAGGGCCAAAGGAAGAGGACCCTTTTAACCTGCAGACACAGATGTCTCCTTCATTAATGTTTCTAATTCAAACAGCAGCTCCTTCAACAAATCCTTTTATGCCACTAGAGGGAGCACAGGGATAGATTTGATTAGTACTGAGGATGCTCAGATACGTCTCCCTGTGGGGAAGTTGTAAAATTGCTCCCTAAATTCAAGGACCTTTACCCAAAGATAGTTTTGGTTTAATTGTGCTCCGCTCGGACAGTGCTAAAGAAGGAAAATTTATAATTCCTGGAGTAATTGATTCTGATTATACTGTTGTAGTATACATTCAAGTTTGGTCACATATGCCCTTAAATCTCCCTGAAGGATCCTCCATAGATCAATTAATTGTGATTCCTTATATTACTGCCCAACTTAAATGAAAGAGGGAATGCAGGATTTGGTTCCACTATTATTGGAGCATGTTTACCTATTACTGAAAATAGACCAAAATTAACCTTTTGTTTAAATGAGCAGTCAATCACAGGGTTATTGGACACCAGTGCTGATGTTACAGTTATACCCCTCTCAATGTGGCCTCATGCATGAACCTTACAAAGGGCCACCCTCGATTAGGGCATAGGAAACAATAATGAACAGGTGTCTAAGACCTCTCTATGGTTTTGATGCTCTACCCCTTTTAACATACAAGTTATTACTTATATTGAACCCTACATTATGGCAGTTCCCTTTACTATATGGGGCAGAAGCATCTTACACAAGTTACAAATGTCTGTGGAATTGTCTCTTCTTTAGGGGTCTCTGCGGATTTGACTGCCTTGCCATTAAAATGGAAAGTGACCACTCCTGTGTGGGGAGAACAATGGCCATTGTTTAAGGAGAAACTGGCAGCCACAGAGGCCCTCATTCAAGAACAGTTACAATTGGGACATATTGAACCTTCTACCAGCCCACGGAATACACCCATTTTCATCATAAAGAAGAACTAAGGGAAATGGAGATTATTATGAGATTTAAGAGAAATCAATGTATGTATAGAACCTAAGGGTCCACTTCAGTGTGGATTGCCTAACCCTAATTTCTCAGGATTTTTCCTTATATATAAAGGCCTTTTTTTTTTTTTTTTTTTTTTTTTTTGCTACTTTAATTATTGCTATTCCTTTCTTTCCTGATGAGTGACAAAAATTTTCCTTCACAGTTTCTGCTTTCAAGCATCATAAGCCTGCTGAGAGATATCAGTGGAAAGGTCTTCCTCAAGGTATGTTAAGTAGCCCTAAGTAGCCCCAGATTATGTCAACATTTTGTGATTAAGTCTCTTCAGGCTTTCTGAAAATTATTCCCACATATTCTTTTTTTTTTAAGTTGTAACCTTCTTTTTTTAAAATTTTGGTTCATGGTACACAAATGGAGTACAACTGTCATTTTTCTGGTTGTACACGAAGTAGAATCATACAATTTGCATTTTCACACATACACATAGGGTAATGATGTTTGTCTCATTCAGTTATCTTTCCTTCACCACCCCCTCCCCACCCACATATTCTTGTTTATCATTATATGGATGACATTTTGATTGCTGGACCAATACTTACAGAAGATATTTAACTAAATTGCAACACATTACAATCTGGCCTCCATGTAGCCACAGAAAAAATTCAACTCCCTATTAACTATTTAGAACATAAAATACTCCAATGGTATTTTGCTCTCCCCTTATCCTTTACAGCTGTACCCCAATTAACCAGAATCTTCTTTATTCCTTTAGGCACACCACATGACCTATTTTCCTCCCATGAAGCCCCACCTCTCAAAGGTTCCACCACCTCTCAGTAGTGCCACAGGCTGGGAACCAAATCTTTAACACAAGGTCCTGTGGAGGTTACTTATTCAAACCATTGTAAGTAGAAATCTGTAAGACCTTATTTTACTTAATTGCCTCTTTATAGGCCCTATTTCTAAATATTGTCCCACTCTAGGGCACTTTGGATTAGAACTTCAGTGTGTAGATTTGGAGGACGTAATTCAGCTTATAACACAGGCTTTTGTGTAAATTGCATCTTCAAGGACTGTTTAAGCTGACAAATATACTGGCATACATTGCTCAAATTATTTTATTTTTGTCCTTTTAATGTTGGAAGGATTTAAGGTAATATGCCATTTTTCATTTCTGATATGGATTTTTTGGTTGTGACTCCTGCACAAGGAAAATAGACTTGGGGAAGATTTGTGTTAAAATACCTGAGATTGTGGTATTCTTATTGCCTGAAGCAAAACTTTGCTGTACTGCCTCTTAGAAATTTTAATATAAAATTTTAATGCTTTAAGTTTATCTTACAATAAGTATTATTCTAGCTTGTGTCATTTCTTCCTTCATCATTGTCATAAAGAGTTCATGCATTCATCATGGATTTTAAAAAATGTGGAAATATATTCAACTAGTATATGTGATTTAGAGTGAATTTCTCAGTCTTTAAGTCAAGCAGGGAGTAAATTTCTGAGGCTCTAGTTCTGAATATGAGTAAGACTGGAGACAGTCATAGGCACCCAAGCAGTGTGCATGCTTTCACCAGAGAGATATTTTCTTTTAGAACTAGAAACTCTTGCTATTTGAAAAAAAATGATTTTATAGATTATTGATAACCCAGGGTTCATGAGTTCATAGAGGGTGGACTTTCCTCTGAGTACTTTGTCTTTTAGAATAGTGTTATTCAGCCATAAATATGGTGTTCAGTCACTACATATTGTTTCTTTTCTAGACACTACTAAGGATGGCACAATACCACTAAATGATGCAGGACAGGTCAATATGCCCCATGTCTATCTTATTGGTAATGCTTTGGAGGTCAAACTAGAATTTGCTCCAATTGTCATATAGGCAATAACTCAAAGAAGATAAGTGCTAGCTCAAAGAAGGCTCTTTGGGGCTTCTTAGAAAAGGTAAGTTTCTTACTGTTGTTGATATATCATCTTCATGTGTGTGTAGGGGGTGGGGGATCAGGGGATGCTGGGGTTTGAATTCTAGGCCTCAAGCATGCTAAGGGCATATTCTAACACATAGGCACAGCCCCAGCCTTGAGATAATATCTTTTAAAAAATTGTTCCTTTTTAGTTATACATAACATTAGGATTCATTTTGACTTAATTACAAAAGCATGGAAAATAATTTTCTCTAATTAAGTCACCAGTATTTCCCCTTTCCCTCCCCTCCTCCTTCCTCCTCTTCACTTCCCTGTTCTCTACTGAATTTTCTGCTATTTACTTTAAAAAATATTTTTAGTTGTAGATGAACACAATACCTTTATTTTGTTTATTTAGATTTTTAAAATATGGTGCTGGGGATCAAACCCTGTGCCTCACATGTGCTAGGCAAGCACTCTACCACTGAGCCACAACCCCAGCACCTCTGCTATTTACTTTTAGTTTAGTTCTTTTTAAGTGTCTCATGGATATAAGTGATGGTGAGATTTGCTAAAATATATTCATATCTAGTACATAGGAAAGTTAGGTCAGATTCCTTCTGCTGTCAGAGATAATACTGTAATACAAAATTATGACTTACAAAATCAGTACACTTGTGTGTTCATTTGCTTTATGACCAGTGAAAAGACCATTGAATTCTAATGGAAGGATGAGAAAGGGCTTCATAAAGA
Organism: Glaucomys volans; assembly: GCA_020662805.1. Classification (NCBI taxonomy): domain Eukaryota; kingdom Metazoa; phylum Chordata; class Mammalia; order Rodentia; family Sciuridae; genus Glaucomys; species Glaucomys volans. Next base: position 5,398 of record JAJEJO010001850.1, on the reverse strand, counting down.
AATGGTCATGTGTAAATGAGTAGAAGAAACTCTTGGCAACCAGGGGAATTCTGGAGAAGCTCTGGTTTCAGTATCTACTTGGTGTGCAAACTTTTGTCATCTCTCTTCACTTCTTGGGCACTTAGATTCATAACATTTAAAGCCATGAGTGTGAATCCAAAGGTTCCCACATTCACATTCTATGACTAAATATCTAGAATGGCAACTTAATACAATATTTTTGGCTTGCCATCATTTTGACTGACCCATCATAGAAGATCGGGTGTGGAATTCTCCATTCGTAGTAACTTGTTGGGCTCAAAAGTTGTGGATACTAGAGAGATTTGAATTTTTAGATGAAGACTATTCAACCTGTACTTATCTTGTAATTTCAACATCCAGAATATCCATAGCTCAGCTGGTGAGGGGGCATAGCAGTTCATGATGTGGGTGTCTGGTGCTGTACCCAGCAGGAGCAGGGGCACAAACTAATCAAGTCTTCATGGGACAAAGACTGGTTTCACTTCACTGAGCCTAAGGTGCACTACAGCACACTCAGCAGTGGAGATGGGGTGACTTTCAGTCTCCATGTGAAGGTGTGACAATACCAGTGGGTCTGGGTATGTGGAGCATGGGTACATCTGGAACTGGTGCAGGACACTTACCATTCTCCAACAGCAGAAATTTTCAGCATCCATGTTATTGATGGAGGCTGCTGGGAGACTACTATTTTCCTTTTCCCTGTTTTGGAAAGGCTTTCCTGGTTTTCAACTGGTCTAATCTTGGGTGGGGTAGTTGATACAAGGCACTTTGTTCCATTTTTTTCCAGGTGATTCCTGATCTGTGTTCTACACCTTCTCTCTCTCATCCACACTGTACTATAATACTGTCTCCCTCTGATATTGTAGTTGAACAACACTTGTTTTCACATGGGAAGGAAGTACATCTGGCACCTATAGTCTGTATATCTTCTATAGAGATATGATGATTCAAACCTTTTTTTAAAAGTTATTTTATTTTATTTGTTCTAATTAGTTGTACATGACAGAATTTATTTATACATTTTGATAGATCATACATAAATGGAGCATAATCTCTCATTTTTCAGATGATACATATTATGGGATCACATCAGTCATGCAGTCATATCTTTTGCCCACTTAAAAAACTGTGTAAGTCTGGGGATGTAGTTACATCAAGTGACCATGATTTGTTTTGATTATGGATTCCAGTCATTTTATCACCTATTGCATGGTTCGTTCTTTCTTTCTTTCTTTTTTTCTTTTTTCTTTTTTCTTTTCTTTTCTTTTCTTTTCTTTCTCCCTTCTTCTTCTTCTTCTTCTTCTTCTTCTTCTTCTTCTTCTTCTTCTTCCTCTTCCTCTTCCTCCTCCTCCTCCTCCTCCTCCTCCTCCTCC
>JAJEJO010001849.1:885167-921704 GCA_020662805.1 Glaucomys volans | reverse complement strand
CCTTTGCTGACTTACATTGTTGTTTCTCATATCTTCCTCTTGGAATATTTTCCTGAGGATTTTCGGTAGGGCAGGCTTTCTATTTGTGAATTCTTTTAGCTTGTGTTTATTATGGAAGGATTTTATTTCATCTTCAAATCTGAAGGTAAGTTTTGCTGGGTATAAGATTCTTGGTTGGCATCCATTTTCTTTCAATGCTTGGAATATGTTGTTCCAGGCCCTTCTTGCTTTTAGGGTCTGGGCTGAGAATTCTGCTGATATTCATATTGGTTTCCCCCTATATGTAATCTGACGTTTTTCTCTTGCAGCCTTTAAAATTCTATCTTTGTTTTGTATGTTAGGTATTTTCATTATAATGTGCCTGGGTGTGGATCTGTTGTGATTTTGTGCATTTGGTGTCCTATAAGACTCTTGAATTTGATTTTCCATTTCATTCATCAGATTTGGGAAATTTTCTGATTTTATTCATTGATCAGATTATTCATTCCTTTGGTTTGTGTCTCTGTGCCTCCCTCAATCCCAATAAGTCTTAAACTTGGTCTTTTCATGATGTCCCATAACTCTTGGAGGTTCTGTTCATGATTTCTTACCATCTTCTCTGTGTGGTTGAGTTTGTTTTCAAGATTAAATATTTTGTCTTTGTTGTCTGAGGTACTGTCTTCCAAGTGATTTAGCCTGTTGGTTAAGCTTTCTATTGAGTTTTTAATTCGGTTTATTGTAACCTTCATTTCAAGGATTCTTGTTTGTTTGTTTTTTTTTTTAGAATCTCTATCTCTTTATTGAAATGATCTTTTGCTTCTTGCAGTTGCTCTTTTAGCATTGCCTACATTTGCTCTCTTGACTCCTCATTTGTTTCTCGGATCATTTTAATTATGTACAACTCCCTTTCTCACAATGCTTCTGCCATGTTGTCATTGGGTTCTTTTGGTATAGTATCTGGATTTGTTTGGGACATTTTCTTCCCATGTTTTCTCATGTTGCTAGTGTATCTTCCCCTCTAGTAGTGTGAAACCTAGGTATTGCAGTTTCCCCTTAAAGACTTTATAGGGTTCCTACCTATTTTCAATACCTCTCCTTGAATTGAGAGGTCAATATTAGCAGCACACCATGTAAACAATATGTGTCCTTAATCTAAATAGTCCCTATTAAGATATTAACAGTGTTGTCTTAATAAACAGAGATGAGTTCAAGTTATTATCTACAGTATAACCAGTAAGTTTGCAATAAGGACTGCAAATCCTAATATTGGACAGGGAGAATGAGGAGGGGTATAGGACAAAACACTAATGAGATAAGAAGTGAGTCTATAGATATACTATGTCATATGAATAGTGGAAGTGGAATTAAAAGAAATAGGTTGTTAGCATGAGGAAAAAGAGATTCTCCAAGGAAATGGATATATAAGAGGGAGATAGAGTGATAAGCATAATAATAAAAGAAAAAGGTAGGAATCCAGTGGGTATATTAGGAATAATCGTAGTATTACAATTAATTTAAAAAACGATCTGTGATAAAAATATACTGTACAGTTCAAATCTCTTATTTTTCAATGGCCTGATGTTTGAGAGTTGCTTGATCAAGCTGTGACCCAAGAGAGGTGCTGTCCCACTACCTCCAGGTTGGGAATGATCAATGCTTTTGGGCAGAGGTGGTCTGGTGTCGATAGACGATCAGATGTAGCACAGGTGATAGACACTGGGCCAGGGTGTGGGCCTGGGCACTAGACTAAGTTGGGGTGGGGGTGCAGAACTGTGCTCAGAGATGAAAACACTGGGCTTGATACCCAGGCAGGCCTGAGCTCCACACTGGGGGCTCAGACAGTCGCAGGTGGTCACTCTCTTGCCGGGACACTGAAAAATGGCACCGAGGGGCCTACGATCCCCTCTGGGGCTAGGGACTCCAGCCCCTGCAGGCTGGAGCTCTCTCAAGGAGCCACCACAAAATGGTGCCGGAAGACCGGAGCTCTGCTCTGGGGATTCAGGCTGCCGCAGGTGTCAATTAACTATTAACAAAAGGTAGTTCCACTTTATATACTATAGACAGGTCAAAAGGTATTTATGCTTCAGCCCCCCCAGAGATGTCTAAGTACAACTGCTTGTTATCCTTGACATAACTTTAAACCATGACATGTCAAAACCTATATAATTTATGAGGATGGCCTCGACTTTTATTGTTCCTAGTAAGACGAAAACCAGGACCAGTTCATGGTTCAGTGATGTTTTGTTTAGAAAAGTAGAACTTGATTTGTTTTGATTATACTTAAGTCCATCACATTCCCTTAGAGTTTGTACCACCTCCCCCATGTAACCTCAAAAGAATGTACTCAAGCTGAATGTATTGATATATACAGGTCGTGTGTGAAGCAGTAGTGGCACTGTTTTACAATCTAGCTGTGAAGCAGTAAACTTAAAACTAAGCCTCAGATCTTCGAGTCTGTGTCACTTTATTCTCGTGGCCGATGCCTTCCCCTCACCGAGCTGTGCCACGACCCCTGCTAAGGCTGGACCTTGGCACATGTGTTCTGATAAAATTCCACCGTGAGGATCCTGCACAGCCCATTACCTGAGGAAGGTCCTTATGAGAGAACTGTGCAGCCGTACAGCCCTGTTACCTGATAAAGGAGGTCCTGTGAGATCTGTGTTCAGCCCTGTTTCCTGACAATGGTCCACTATGAGGTACCTGCACCGCTATGTTAACTGAAAAAGTCCCTGTGAAGCACCTGTACAGGCCTGCGACCTGATAAAGGTTCCTAAGATGTATATGCACAACCCCATTGCCAGATAAAGGTCCCTAAGTGGTTTATATCCAGCCATTTTTTCTGATAGAGGTGCATTCTGAGGTATTTGTACAGCCCTGTTTCCTGATAAAGGTCCTTATGAGGTACTGACACAGTGTTTTCACCTGGTAAAGGTCCCTATAAGGGTTACGTACAGTCAAGATACCTGATAAATGTCCACTATGAGGTTCATGCCCAGCACTTTAACCTGCTGAAGGTTCCTATGACATACTTACACAGCCATGTTACCAGATAAGGTCCCTGTGAGGTTTAAGTGTCGCCCTGTTACCTGGTAAAAGTACATTACAAGGTACCTGTAAAGCCCAACTAAATGACAAAGGTCCACTGTGAGGTTTATAAACAGCACGTTTGCCTGATACAGACCCCTGTGATACTCAGATGCAGACTGTTACCTGATGAGGGTCCGCTTGGAGGTTCATGAGCAGCCCTGTTACCTGGTAAAAGTCCCTTAAGGTCTATGTACTGCCTTTAACCTGATAAAGATCCTCCTTGAGGTACCTGCACACCCCTCTTAACAGGTGTAGAGCCCACTGGGGTTTCTATACAGCCCTGGTACCTGATAAAAGCCTATGATGTTTACATGCAGCACTGTTCCCAGGTAAAGGACCCTATGAGGTTAGCACAGAGACTTATTATGCTATAAAGGTCCACTGAGAAATACCTGTACAGCCCTGTTACCTGAGAAAGTTCTCTGTGAAATACCCATATAACCCTATTTCCTGATAAAGGTCTACTGTGAGATAGTCGTACAGCCTTGTCACCTGAAAATGTCCCTATGTGATACCTACACAGCCCTGTTATCTGATAAAGGTCCCTACAGGGTTATGTTCAGTCCTGTATCTCATAAAGGCCCACTGTGAGGCACCTGCTCAGACCTGCTACCTGATAAAGTCCATTATGAGGTCCTTGTACAGCCCTGTTATCTGATAAGGTCCAATGAGGGTCATGTCTATCCACATTACCTTACAAAGGTCCAAAATGTTCCTGTACATCTCTGTTACCTGAAAGGTGCCTATGAGATTCCTGTGGAGCCCTGTTACCTGATCAAGGTCCTATGAGGCTTACGTGCAGCCCTCTTACCTGACAATTGTCCACTGTGAGGTACCCAGGCAGCCCTCCTACTTGATCAAAGGTGCTGTGCAGTGCTTGTACAACACTTTCACCTGATAAAGGTCCCTATGGTGCTTACCTGGAGCCTTGCTACATGATAAAGGTCCTCTATGAGGGACCTGTAGAACCCTGTTACCTGGCCAAGGTCCCTATGACGCACCTCATAGCCCTGTTACCTGATAAAGGTCCCCTCCAGTACTGGTGCAGACCTTCAACCTGGCAAAGGCCCAGCATGAGGCACTACAGATCTGCTGCCAGAGAAACGTCCCTCTGAGGTTCATATACAGCCTGTTACCTGGTAAGGTTCTGGCACCTGTATAGCCTTCTTTCCTACAAAGGTCCCTATGAAATTTATGTGTAGCCCTCGTAACTGACAAAGGACCGTAGGTGTTTATACACAGCATGCTACCTAGAGAAGGTCCACTGTGCAGCACCTGAACGGCCCTGTTACCTGATAGAGGTCCCAATGATGTTTATGCAGAGAACAATACCTGATAAAGGTCTACTATGAGGTAATTGTAGAGTCCAGTTACCTGAAAATGGCCCTATGAGGTTTAGGTACAGCCCTGTTACCTGATAAATGTCCACATGAGGTGTCTCTAGAGCTGTTACCAGATAAATTTCCACTATGTTCTGTGATACAGCCCTTTAAGCAGATGAAGATCCCTATAAGGTACCTATCGAGCCCTGTTACCTAATCATCTCCACCATGAGGCACATGTACAGCCCTTTTACCTGATAGAGGTCCTGATGAGTTACCTGGACAGCCTCGGTAACTGAATAAGGCCCCTAGGAGGTACATGCACAGCCTTGCTACCTAGGCCTAGTCTGAGATGCAGTATGTACAGCAGCATTATCTGGAAAAGGGCCCTGCGATGTTCTGGTACAGCCCTTTTACCTTACAAAGGTCCACTGTGAGGTACCTGTACAGCCCTGTCATCTGATCAATGTCCCTATGATTTTTATATCTAGCCCTGTTACCTGATAAAGGTCCCTATGAGGTTTATGTACAGACTTGTTACCTAATAAAGAACTAATAGAGGGTGCCAGTGCAGACATATTACCTTAAAAAGTCCACTATGAGGTGCCTGTACAGCCCTGTCACGTGTGGACAGTCCCTACGAGATTTAAGTACTGCCCACTGTGAGGTACGTGCATAGCCCTTTTACATAATGCAGGTCCACCATGAGGCTTAGGAATGGCACCGTGACCTGGTAAGTGTCCCTATGAGGTGCCTGCACAGCGTACTTGGTAAATGTCTCTGTCTTCTTTCTTTGCAACATGTAATCTGAAATGCTTTGTATAACACAGAGCATTGTTGGGACAACTGGTAAAATACACGCAAGGTCTGTAATTAGGCCACAGTAGGCAGCAGTGATGATTTCCTGTGTACTAATTTCATTGAGTTGCAGTTATGTAAGAGAGTGTTTCTGCACTTGAGGAAATACACTGAAGTGTGGATGTAAAGCAGAATTAGATCTGTGACTTGCTCCCAAATAATTCAGAAAAGAAAAACGAGAGAGAGAAAGGCAGCAGAAAGGGGAAGTGTGACCGAGCACCTTTTGAACCCACTTGGAATCACTTGCAGCAGTGGAGGTTTTCCAAAGTCTTAAATATGTCAAGATTTTAAAAATCACAAATCAATCAAACTTGCCTTTGTTTCCTCATCCTCCAATCAAAAAAAGTTTTTTAGATACACATGACAGTAGGGTGTATTTTGACATATTATAATACACAAGTGCAACCCATTCCCATTAGGATCACATTCCTGTGTTTGGACCTGATACGGAGTTACACTGGTCGTGTATTCATATATGAGTATAGGAAAGTTATGTCTGACTCAGTCCACTGTCTTTTCTATTCCCATCCTCCTCTCTTCCCTCTATTTCCCTTTCTCTAATCCAATGCACTTCTATAGTTTCCCTCCCTACCTTCCCTTGTTATGTGTTAGCATCTACATATCAGAAAGAGCATTCGACCTTTGTTTTTTTGGGACTGGCTTATTTCACTTAGCATAATATTCTCCAGTTCCATCCATTTACCAGCAAATGCCATGATTTTATTCTTCATTAAGGCTAAGTAATATTCCATTGTGTATATATATCACAATTTCTTTATCCATTAATCTGTCGAAGGGCACCTAGGTTGGTTCCATAGCTTAGCTATTGTGAGTTAGCTGCTATAAACATTGATGTGGCTGTGTTACTGTAGTATGCTGATTTTAAGTCCTTTGGGAATAAGCCAAAGAGTGGGATAATCGAATCAAATGATGGTTCCTTTCCAAGTTTTCTAAGGAATCTCCATACTCCTTTCTAGAAGGGTGGCACCAATTTGCAATCCCACCAGCAATATACAAAGTGCACCTTTCCCCTCTCATCCTCGTCAACATTTATTATTACTTGTATTCTTTAAAATTTTTTATTTTATTTATTCTAATTAGTTTACATGACAGTGGAATGCATTTCTACATTTTGATAGATCATACATAAATGGAGTGTAATTCCTCATTTTTCTGATTATTCATATTGCAGGATCACATGGGTCATGCAGTCATACATGTACATGTGGTAGTAATATCTGTTTCACTCTACTGTCATTCCTCCCCTCATACCCCTAACCCCTCCCTTCACTCCCCTCTACCTAATATAAAGTAACCCTATTTTTCCCTATCCACCCCCATTGTGAATTAACTTCTGCATATCAGAGAAAACATTCGGCCTTTGGTTATTTTGGGTTTGGCTTATTTCACTTAACATGATATTCTCTAACTCCATCCATTTACCAGCAAATGCCAGAATTTCATTCTTCTTTAAACCTCAGTAATATTCCATCATATATATAATATAAATACGTATATTTATTTTAAGTCCTTTGGGTATAAACCAAGGAGTGGGATAACTGGGTCAAATGCTGGTTCCATTCCAAGTTTTCTGAGGAATCTCCACACTGCTTTCCATAATGGTTGCACCAATTTTCACTCCCACCAGCAATGTACAACTGTACCTTTTTCCCTACATCCTTGCCAACATTTATTTTTGCTTGGATTCTTGATAATTGCCATTCTGACAGGAGTGAGATGGAATCTCAGTGTAGTTTTAATTTGCATTTCTCTAATTGCTAGAGATATTGAGGATTTTTTCATATTTTTTTTGACCACTCCTATTTCTTCTTCTGTGAAGTGTCTGTTCAGTATCTTTGCCCATTTACTGATTGGGTTATTCATTTTTATTTTTTTGGTATTAAGTTTTTGAGTTCTTTGTATATTCTGGAGATGCTTTATCAGAGATGCAGATAGTAAAGATTTTCTCCCATTCTGTAGGCCTCTGTGCATGTTCTTGATTGTTTTCTTTGTTTTGAAGAAGCTTTTTAGTTTGATGACAGTTCATTTATTGATTCTTGATTTTGCTTCTTATGCTTTAGGAGTCTTATTGAGGAAATCTGTCCCTGAACAGATATGATGGAGACTTGGGCCTACTTTTTCTTCTAGTGTTCTGGTTTGGATGTGAGTTGTCCCTCAAAAGCTCACATGTGAGACAATGCACAATGATTTGGAGGAAAAATTATTGGGTTATGGCCTTCAGTGAAATGATTTCTGATGGGATTAACTGGAGGCAGGTGGGGTGTGACTGGAGGAGGTGGTTCATTTGGGGCACGGCCTTGGAGTCTATATTTGTATCCAGGGAGTGGAGTTTCCTCTCTGCTTCTGATCATCATATGAGCTGCTTCCCTCTGCCATACTCTTCTGTCATGATGGACTCACTGCGTAAGGACTGAGACCTCTGAAACCCAGAGCCCTTAAATAAACCTTTCTCCTCCTCAATTGCTCTGGTCGGATCTTTAAGTCACAGCAGTGAAAAGGCTGACTAAAACACGTAGTGTGCACAGGGTTTCTAGCCTAATGCCGAGGTCTTTCATCCACTTTAAGTTGGGATTTGTGCAGGGCAAGAGATGGGGGTTCAATCTCAATCTGCTACATATGGATTTTCCAATTTTCCCAGCACCATTTGATAAAGAGGCTATCTTTTCTCCAGTGTGTGTTTATGATGCCTTTTTCTCGTGTGAGATAACTGTATGATGTGGGCTTGTCTCTGTGTCTTCTATTCTGTTCTATTGATCTTCAATTCTATTTTTGTGCCAATACCATGCCATTGTTATTACTATAGCTCTGTAGTATAATTTAAGGTCTGGTATTGTAATGCCTCCTGAATTACTTTTCTTGCTAACTATTGCTTTGGCTATTCTGGGCCTCTTATTTTTACAAATGAATATTCTATTTTCTATTTCTATGAAGAACATCATTGGAATTTTAATGGGAATTGCACTGAATTTGCATAGCACTTTTGGTAGAATGGCCGTTTTGACAATATTAATTCTGCCTATCCAAGAACATGGGAGAACTTTCCATTTTCTAAGCTTTTCTTCAATTTCTTTCTTTAGGGTTCTTCAGTTGTCATTGTAGAGGTTTTCCACCTCTTTTTTACATTAATTCCCAAGTTTGTTTGTTTGTTTGTTTGCTTGTTTGAGGCTATTATGAATGGAATAGTTTTCCTGATTTCTTTTTCAGCTAATTTGTCAATGGTGTATAGGAATGCAATTGATTTATGGGTGTTAATTTTATTTCTGTCTACTTTGCTGAATTGAGTTCAAGAAGCTTTTTGGTGGAGTTTTTTGGGTCTTCTAAATATAAAATCATGGTGTATATAAATATAAAATCATTCTAAATATAGAATCATGGTGTCAGTAAATAGGGATAGTTTGAGCTCTTATTTTCCTATTCTTATCCCTTTAATTTCTTTCTTTTGGCTAATTGCTCTAGCTAAAGGTTCAAGGATGATGTTGAATAGAAGTAGTGAAAGAGGGCATCCCTGTCTTATTCCAGTTATTAGAGGGAATGTTTTCTTTTTTCTCCATTTAAAATAATGTTGGCCTTGGGTTCAGCATATATAGCTTTTACAATGTTAAGGTATGTTCCTATCATCCTTAGTTTTTCTAGTGTTTTGAATATGAATGGATGCTGAATTTTGTCAAATGCCTTTTCATCATCTATTGAGATAATCATGTGGTTCTTTTCTTTAAGTCTGTTGATGTGATGAATTATATTTATTGATTTCTATATGTTGAACTGACTTTGCATCCCTGGAATGAACCCCTGGAGTGATCATGATGCACTATCTTTTAAATCAACATACTACAATGACACATCAGTGTTTATAGCAGCTCAATTCACAATAGCTAAACTAAGGAACCAACCTAGATGCCCTCAACAGATAAATGGATAAAAAAATTTGAGATATATATATATAATATATATATAAAATACATATATATACACATACACACACGATGAAATATTACTCAGTTTTAAAGAAGAATGAAATTGTACCATTTGCTGGTAAATTGATGGAGTTAGAGAATAACATGCTAAGGGAAATAAGCCAAACCCCAAAAACCAAAGGCCACATGTTTTCTCTGATATGCAGAAGGTAATTCACAATGTGGGGGAGGGTTGTGGTGAATAGAGTTACTTTATATTAGGTAGAGGGGAGTGAAGGAAGGGAAAGGGGTATGGAGGAAGGAATGATAGTAGAGTAAAAGAGACATTATTACCTCATGTACATATATGACTGCATGACGGATATGATCCTGCAATATGAACAATCAGAAAAATGAGAGATTATACTCCATTAATGTATGATCTATCAGAATGTATAAATATTTTCTACTGTCATGTAAACTAATTAGAACGAATACAATTATAAAAATTAAATAAAAATGTGTTTTTGTATGTTCTCCAGTGTTTTATTAATAATTTTTGCATCTGTGTTTATGAGGGATATTGGTCTAAAGTTTTCTTTCCTTGATGTGTCTTTCTCTGGTTTTGGTATCAGGGTGATACTAGCCTCATGGAGTGAGTTTGGAAGTGTTCCCTCATTTTCTATTTTATGGAATAATTTGAGGAGTTTTGGTGTAATTCATTCTTTGAAGGTCTGGTAGAACTGAACTAAGAATCTACCTGTTCCTGGGCTTTTCTTTGCTTGTAGGTTTTTGTTGGTGTCTTCAACTTTGTTGCTTGAAATTGACCTGTTTAAATTTTCTATGTCCTCCTGTTTCAATTTGGGTAAGTCATATGTCTCTAGAAATTTGTCAATGTCTTCATGATTTTCTATTTTATTGGAGTATAGATTTTCAAAATAGTTTTTGATTATCATCTGAATTTCAATGGTGTCTCTGGTGATATTTCCTTTTTCATCATGAATATCAGTGATTTGAGTTCTCTCTCTCTCTCTCTCTCTCTCTCTCTCTCTCTCGTTAGCTTGGCTATGGGTTTTTCAGTTCTATTTATTTTTTCAAAGAGCCAATTTTTTACTTCATCTGTTTTTGGAATTGTTTTTGTTTGTTTGTTTGTTTCAGTTTCATTGATTTCAACTCTGATTTTAATTATTTCATGTCTTCTGCTTTCAATGTTGATTTATTCTTCTTTTTCTAGGACTTTGAAATGTAATGTTATTAATTTGGTGCCTTTCTATTTTTATAAAGAATGTGCTCAGTGCAATTAACTTTCCTCTTAGAATTGCCTTCATAGTGTCCCAGAGATTTTGATGAGTTGTGTTGCAATTCTCATTTACGTCTAAGTATTTTTAATTTCATCCCTGATTTCTTTTACTGTCATTCATCATTCAATAGTGTATTATTGAATTTGTATTAGAGTAGCTCCTATTTTTATTTTGTCATTGATTTCTAATTTCATTCAATTATGATCTGATAGAATGCAAGGTGTTGTCTCTCTTTTTAATATTCGTAAGAGTTATTTTGTGGCTAAGATATGGTCTATTTTAGAGAAGTTTCCATGTGCTATTGAAAAGAAAGTGTTTTCAGTCATTGATGAATGAAATATTATATATGTCTGTTAAGTCTAAATTATTAATTATATTTATTAGTTCTATAGCTTCTTTATTAGTTATTGCTTGGAGGATTGATCCAGTGGTGAGAGAGGCATGTTAAAGTCACCCAGTATTGCTGCATTGTGGTCTATTCGATTCTTGAAATTGAGAAGGGTTTGCTTGATGTACATAGGTGCTCCACTTTTTGGGTCATAAATATTTATCATTGTTATGTCTAGAGGATGTATAATTCCCTTAAGCAGTATGCAATGACTTTCTTGGTTCCTTCTGATTAACTTTGGCTTGAAGTCTACTTTATCTGATATGAGGATAGAAATCCCTGCTTGTTTACAAGATCCATGAGAATGATGTTTTTTCCTATCCTTTTTCCTTTAGTCTGTGGATGTATTTGATTATGAGTTGAATCTCTTAGAAACACCATATTGTAGGTCTTGTTTTCTTAATTAAATCTGCCAGTCTGTGTCTTTTGATTGATGAGTTTAGTCCAATTACGTTCAATGCTATTATTGAGATATGATTTTTATTCTGTGTCATTTTATTTCTGGTTTTTAATTTGAATTAATTTCTCTTTTGACTGACTATTCTTCTAGTGTAGTTCCTCCCTTGCTGGTTTTCACTTTTATTTTTATTTCTTCTTCATGAAATAGTTTATTGAGTATGTTTTGTAGTTCAGGCTTTCTAGCGGTGATATTTTTAAAAATTTTTAGTTGTAGGTGGACACAATATCTTTATTTTACATATGTATTTATTTTTATTTGGGGCTGATGATTGAAATTGGTGCCTGATATGTGCTAAGTAAGCACTCTACCACTGAGCTACAACCCCAGCCCATCTAACTGTGAAATATTTTAATTTTGTTTATCATGGAAGGTTTTTATTTAATCTGAAGTTTATTTCAATTCTGAAGCTTAGTTTTGCTGGGTGTAGTATTATTGGCTGGCATCCATGTTCTTTCATAGCTTGGTGTATATTATTCCAAGACCTCCTAGCTTTGAGGGTTGAGAAATCAGCTGAGATACCAATTGGTTTCCCTCTAAATATGATCAGTTGCTTTTCTCTGGCAGCCTTTGAAATTCTATCCTTATTCTCTGTGTTAGGGATTTTATAATATTGTGCCTTGGTGTGGGTCTGTTGTAATTCTGTATATTCAGGATCCTGTAAGCCCCCTGTATTTGGTTTTCCATTTCATTTTTAAGATTTGGGAAATTTTCTGATATCATTCCATTAAAAAACTGTGCATTCTTTGGTTTTTATCTATGAGCCCTCATCTATCTCAGTAAATCTAGGTTTGGTCTTTTCATGCTATTCCTTAGTTCTTGGAAGTTCTGTTCCTGGTCTCTTAACATCTTTTCCCCATGGTCAACTTTATTTTCTAGATTATATATTTTGTCTTCATTGCCTGAAACTCTGACTTCCAAGTGGTCCAGTCTATGGTGATGGTTTCCATTGAATTTTTAATTTGGTTTATTGATTCCTTCATCTCAAGGATTTCTGACTGATTCTTCTTCAGGATGTCTATCTCCTTGTTGAAATGATCTTTCACTACTTGTATTTTCTCTCTGTTTTTTTTAAGTTATTTCTTAACCTCATAGATCAGTTTGACCATGAACTTTCTGAATTCTATCTCTGAAATTCCCTCCACTGTGCTCTCAATGGGGTCTACTATTGAAGTAGTCTGGGGTGTTTGTGCTATTTTGTTCCCTTGATTTTTCATATTGTTTGTGTGTCTACTCGTCTGTCTGGGTGGATCTGATGCTGTGGAGTTTCTATGATGAGTTCATAGTGTCCCTCTATGTTCCCCTACCTCACAGGTTGGGGTGGGAGCCCAGTGATGGCAGCAATGCATGCAAACAATATGTAGCAGTAGACCAGCCCTTGGTTCCTATCTTGATATCTAGTGCTAACTGGTATGATATGTAGGGATAGGGGGAGCAGCAGTTTCCATCAGTCAAAAAGTACATAATCATGTGTTATGTCTGGCTTAAAATAAAGCAATAGGTGTTGCTCTGCCTTCTGGTACAGTAACTACTGCTGTGACATTGGTGATAGGGTAGACGTTATATACCTCAATTAGTATTGAGAAGTGTTAAGGATAGAGTTGAGCATGTGTAAAGAAGAAGAGATAGGAAGGTAGAAAAGTGTTTGCCGTTTCAAAGGGTGAAGAGGGCAGATGCAGTAGTAACCTAGGATAATTGTCAGTTTGAAAGGGGATGATAAAACAGCAGAATGTAAAGGAGGAAAGAGAGAATGGAATCTGGGCATCAGGAATAGAGAAAAGAGAGAGGGAGACAAGGGAGACAGAGTGGTGATAAAGATGGTGCAAAACAAAATCAAAAGAAGCTAATCAGAAACCCTCAAAATACAGAGTGTGGGAAAATAACACCTTCAAAAAACTACAATAACGAGAAAATGAAAGAAAGGAAAAGAAAAGAAATAAAAATGAGAAAAGAAAGAAAGAAGGCTGGAAAGGGGAAGAGAGAGACAAGCAAGCGTCCGTGCAGGAGTCCTTGAGTCAGACAGAACACACTCACATAAAACACAACCCAACATGGAAACCCAGTATCAAACGCCAAACGGAAGTACTGCCACAACAAGCAACAACGACAACAAGAAACACGCTGGGTGAAGGTGAGGGATGAGGGTCCTACACACCATGGTGGACACGGCAGTGAATGTGTGTGCTCACACCTGGGCCCAGCTGGTTTCCTTTTCCTCTCTTCTTGAGGTGTGATCTAAGCGTGGGAGTTTCTTCTTGAGATGTGAAGGACGCGTGGAATGGGCCAGGGTGGTGCAGCCTCCTTTCATTGTGTTGCTCACCCTGTTGAGGCTGGGGTTTAAGACTTCCCAACTTCCCTTCTTGGGAGATTCTTGTGGGTGGCCCGGGCTGCAGGCCTGAAGGCAAAGTAGTGCTAGTAAATCTGGGTGGCAGGCAGGCGGCAAAGCAGCTGGCCATTTCTGGGTGACAGGTGGATCAGGGCCTGGTGCTGGATCCTGCGGGTGGATCCTGGCACCAGGACCTGCAGGTCAGCCGCAAGCTGCATGCTAGACAGGGCAGGTCTGTTGGTGAAGCAGTGGCCTGGCATGCAGGGTTATGGGCTGGTGGCTACACTGCCAGCCTAGTTGGCAAAGCAATGGAATAGGTTGGGGACTTAGATTTGGGAGATTGGGGACTGGAGAGCTGGAGGGTCCTGTTGGGTGCCAGACCGGCTCCAGACCTGGCAGGTCCAGGGGACCTGTGGTTGACAGATTGGGAAGGGAGCTAGGGACCCGACAAATACCAGCCCAGGTGGGCCCCAAGAACCCTGTGTGTGCTGATTTGTCTGGCTGGGCAAGCTGAGAGCAAAATGCTCTCACATCCTCTCTTCCAAACTTCTGACCTGTTGTAGCTGGCCCCAGCAGTCCTCCAAGCCATAGGACTCGTGGAGCTGGGGAGAACCCACTCTCTCAAGCCTCTCTGACCTGTGTTCCCTGGACAGAATGCTACCAGTCTCTGGCTTTCCACAGGCTTGCTAGGCTCAGACAGGCCCACGCAGACCAGCTGACACTCAGGGATCTGCGTTCCACGTCCCAGGCCCCATCATGCCACAGTCCCAAGGTGGCTCGGGAATGGGCTCTCTGCAGATGACAGATAAACTCCCGTGGAGAGAGGTTTTCTTAAAATATCTGATTAATGATTTAAACCATCTCTGGTTTGGCGAGGGCAGACTGCCCCTCCAGTCTCCTGATTTTTCACTCTGAGCCTCGGGGAGACTTAGTATTCCTGCTGCTTGAGTTCTGGGTAGTTGAGCTAAGGGAACACTGCCTCACACTGATCCTCCATCTCGCCCCTCCTCCCAATCTGTTTTATATATGGCCCTGTTACCTGATGAAGGTCCAATATGAGGACATGTGTAGCCCTGTTACATAATAAAAGTCCACTATAAGGTTTATGAACAGCCCTGTCACCTGATAAAGGTCCACTATGAGGTACTGTAGAGCCCTGTCACCTGATAAAGGTCCTTATGAGTCCATATCTGTTACATGATAAAAGTCCATTATGAGGTACTTGTGCTGTCTGCTGCATGATGACCTCTCTGTGAGGTTTAGGTACAGCCCTGCCACCTGATAAAGGTCCACTGTGAGGTACTTCCACTGCCCTGTTACCTGACAAAGACCCTAGAGGTCTAAGTAGCACCCTGTTACCTAATAAAGGTCCCTATGATGTTTATTACCACTCTTGCTACCTGGTAAAGGTCCCCTAGGAGGTACTGTACAACCCTGTCACCTGAAACAAGTATTTAAGATGTCCCTGTACAGTCCTGTCACTGATAAAGGCCCACTGTGAGGTACTGTAGAGCCCTGTCACCTGTGGAAGGTCCTCATGATTTCTATATAGCCTGCTACAGGATAAAAGTCCATATGAGGTATGTACAGTCTGCTCCATGATGGAAGTCTCATGAGGTTTAAGTGCAGCCCAGTTACCTGGCAAATGTCTCAATGAGGTTTGTATACAGCCCTGTTACCTGATAAAGACCTATGAGGTTTAAGTACCTAATGAAGGTACTTAAAGGACCCTATAAGTTTTATATACAGCCTTGTCACTGGATAAAGGTCCACTATGAAATAGTTGTACAGCCCTGTTTCCTGTTAAGGGCCCCTATGGGGTTTATATACCACAGTGTTACCTAGTAAGGACCTGGGAGGTCTGCAAAGGTCCACTCTGGGGTGCTTGTGCAGCCCTTTTGCCTGACAGAGGTCTCTGTGAGGCTTCCAGACAGCCCTGTCACCTGACGAAGCTTCACTCTTAGGTACCTCTACAGTCTCGTTACCTGATAAACAGGTACCTAAAAGGAGGACTATGAGGACTGTGAGGACCATGCATGGTCCTGTTACCAGATACAGGTCCCTGTGAATTTATGGACAGCCCTGTACCTGATAAGGGTCCTGAGGAGGTGCCCGCACAGCCCTGCCACCCGATAAATATTCCCACGCAGGCTGATGTGCAGCCCTGTCCCCTGCCTGGGCACCACGTTATCTGGTGAGTGGGCCCACAGTGCTGGCTATTATGCTGTTATGTCAGGTCTACCAACATGTGTCACCCTCGAGGCCATGGGGCAGGGGGCGTTTATGGTGGATAAATTAAATTGGGACAGTGACTTCGTTCTTAAGTGGGCATAAACCGTACTTTAAAAACTTTGGCTCAGAACTCAAGCTGCTCTGGAACCACTTGTGAGCTTAATATGCGGCCTTGGCCAAGTGTCCCGCCCTCCAGGTCAGAGCTTGGTCCAAGATGAAAGGAATCCCGAGCAGCAGCGGCCTGGTTCCCAGAGAGGCCCGTTAATAGCAGCCCTGGGGCCGCGTCCTCAGAGCTGTTGCTGTTACTCTGCAATTAGTGCCGAGGAGGAACCAGCTTAGGTCAGGCCTTCTGCAGCTGTAAATTAAGGAAGCGGATCTCCTGGTAGATTAGTCCACAAGGGAATGTTCTGTGTGCTCTAATCAGAAAGCCCATGGGAGTCTGGGCACCAAGATGTGGAGGGCAGAATTCCTCTCTTGCTCGAAGATTGCTTTACCTCGGGGACTCTCCCGGAAGTGGTTCTCCTACACTCAGACATTGCAGAATGGTCCCTGGGAAACTCAGGGTTTTATTTTCCAATTGGAAAAGGAAGATAGTCTCTTTCCTCCCATGCACAAAGAAGGTTTTCCCTCCTACAACTCCAGGTGGAAGATTCTGGAATGTACCCTGATTGCCCAGGCAAGCTTCCACATGGCCTGGGCTGATCATGGGCAGGGGTGGGGATCCCCAGGACTGAGGCCACCGACCCCATCATGGCAACCCCACTAGAACCAATGGCAGGGAGGAACAGTTCCTTAGAGAGTGGGGGTCAGTCGAGGGGGGCAGGAGGAAGAAGAGACCGTCACAGCCCAGGGTGCAAACTGCCATGGGAAGCACCACCGTCTGGGGGTCTTTGGGAAGATCTGGAGAACTCTCCTAATTACCACCCTGCAGGGCTCCTGCCTCCTACTTCTTACCTCAGTCTGAAGGTGTGGAATCCATAACATGACGAGGCTGCTCCCAAGAGCAGTCATAACCCTCTGCGGGGAACGCTGTCTGTGGTCCATGCCCATGAGCGGCCTGCGGAATTTGCCTCCTGAAAACACAGCAGACCACCCCCGTCCTCCCCTTCACTTCATCCCTCAGCCCAGGGATGTGAGATCTGCCACAAAGTCAAAACGGACTGACAACTTTTCAATTGAGACACAAATGACAGATTTCCCTAGTGTATCAGGACAGAGCTCCAAGAAATGACCGGTAAACTCAGCAAAAGCGGTTCAAGACTGTGAACAGGCAACTTACAGAAAGGAGATGGTTCTGAGAGAGGAAGCGCCTCAGCCAGACCTGCTCTGAGGTGACTTGTTCCCACACTCAGCAAGTTTGAGAGCCTGACAGTTCAGCGTGCACCAGGTTTGAGGATGACATCTGGAGAAACGGTTGCCTCACTGCAGACCCTTTGACTGGCCACCTCCCTACAAACAAACTCGTTTGACGTTCCAGGATGTGTGTGAGGCGCTTCTTTACAGAAACATGTTATAAAACATTAGAAATAACATTGATCTTTTCACTGTGTCTATTAGTCAGCTTTTTGCCACTGTGACCAAATTGCTGACAAGAAGCACTAGGAGGAAATGTTTATATTGGATCTTGTTTTCCGAGGTTCTGTCCACGGTCAGCCAACACCGTTGCTCTGGGCCCAGGCAGAACATGGTGGTGGAAAGCCGTGGAGGAGGAAAGCTGCCCAGCTCAGGGGCTGGGCGAGAGAGAGAGAGAGAGAGAGAGAGAGAGAGAGAGAGAGAGAGAGGAAGGGGTCCCAGGGAAGGTGCTCCCTCCCTTCCAGGGCACACCTCCAAGGACCCTCCTCCTTTAGCCGGACCCCACCTACCTACATTTACCAGTCGGTCAGTCCATTCAAAGTAGGATGGACAGATCAGGTTACAGCTCTCATAATCCCATGACTCACCCTTGCTGCTCCTGCATTGACGCAGGACCTGCGGTGGGGACACCCATGTCCAACCATGGCTCTGTGGAAGGGTGGATACCTGCACTCACAACATGAAGTTCCGTGGCAATGCTCTGGGGTGAGCCTGTTTTGTCTGCACTTGCCGCTGCAGCACAATCCCATGAACTGGTGGCTCACAAACCACACAGACATACCCCATGGCTTGGGCGCTGAGCCCAGGACATAGAGGCAGTGCCTGCCGAGGGCCTGTCTCCCGCTCAGACGTGCCCAGCTGCTGGAGGGTCAGGAATCGGTCCACGAGGCTCTGGCACTGTGGCCCATCACCCCTGAAGGCCCCTTGCTCACACTGCCCCCTTGGAGGTTAGAATCTCAACATGGATTTGGGGGACACACACATTCAGGTTGTAGTATCCCTCCAGTACTACTATGCCATCATATGTTTTAAAAATGCAAAAACAAGGCATGGATGGTTTATGAGCTTCGTGTGCATCCACCTTACAGAACACAGCGCCCGAGGCGGGAGGGGAAGAGACAGGCTGCTCCACCCGCAGTCGCGCACTGGCTGAGTGCAGAGCACGTCTCTGCAGGACACAGGCCACCCTGTGGCCCAAGGAGGGTGACCAGGGAGAGATGCCACAGGCTGCACCCTCGCTGACTCTCTCCGCCCTGTCTTCTGGGGTCTGAGATTCTGCAACTGGGACCAAATGACGGCATGGAAGTGCTTAAAGCCTCACAGCACCCCGCAAGTGTGCAGTCTCCCACTCCAAAGAGGCTACAGGGCTCTTGCTCTAGAATCACGCCCCTTCCCATGCCACCCATGCCAACGCCCAGCCAGCCACAGGAAGGCGTCAGCTCTTCATGCCTGTTTGGCTTCCAGGATGGTCACAGTGCTCAGCTTGCTTCTCATAACGACAGGCCGAAACTGGAAAGGACTCACCCATGACTGGGAGGTCTCCCTGCGCTTTCTAACTCACACCAGACATCCAGTCAGAGTTTACATTACTGCTTTTCTGCCATCCCAACTTTTCACGGTTTTGGAAATCAGTGTTCTGAATTCAGCACTGCAGTCAAAGCTTCGTTCAAATCCCTTTCTAAATATAGAATCACTAAATAAATAATTAAAACATTCATCCACTCAACAAATATTTATTAATGCCTGTCACACAAAACTAAGATCCTCTGAGACCTACTGGCATACAGTGAAAGAAAAGGAAATATAAATTATGAAAGATAGTGCCCCCGGCCGCGGTCCTGACGAGGAAACACGATCTGTCTTTACCATTTAAGAATTGCCCTACTGTCTACAGCTGCCCTGCAGGAGTCTTAGGCCAGTGGAATGTCACTCAAACCCACTCTGATGACCATGGGTGGGATTCAGACAGGGAAGAGGAGCTGCTCAGAAGCATCGGCGGCAGCCGGAAGCAGCCACTCCCGGAGATCTGGTCTCTGCCTGGCCTCACTTTGCACAGGCAGCTGCTCCTGCGCCAGGACTCCTGCCTGCCTCCCACCTCTGCTTCTCTGCCAGCCCTTCCCTGCTTTCCTTCACCCTGCCTGACTGTGGCGAGCCTTTCCTCACCAGGTGGCAGTCAGAGGCGGGGGCAGAGAGGGAATTCAGCTCAACCAGACTACAAGTGAGCCCCCCCGGGGGTCCAGCATCCCCACCTTCCCTCTCACCTGAGGTCAGCAAGCCCAAGGACGGGGCTGCAGCTGCTGTGGATACAGGCAAACTGAACTGAGTGTGCAAACCCACTGCAAGACCAAGGGATCCAGAAGGATTGTTCCAGAAGCTGACCTGGGCTTCCATAGGTTTACGTGCATGTTTAAAATGTACTACATGTGTCCTTGGAAATGCTCCCATGCTCCCGCACTCACGGGTCCTGATGGCCAGCTGCTACCTTCAGACAACCCTGAGTCCTCAGGCTCAGTGCTCTGCCCCTTCCCATCCAGCACATTCCGCAGTGCTCCCTCCTCACTCTCACCTTGGCCTTGGTGTGTAATCAGCTCTAATGGCACGCAAAGGATGCTAAAGTATTTCGGGTTTTTTTTTTTTTCTTTTTTGATATTTTGAAGAACATCTGCAGCCAGGCTCACTCTGGGTAGAACTGGAAGGCAGGAGCACTTGGTCTCCGGGTCAACACCCTGGACAAGAGCTCATCCATCTTGCCTCCTCCCTAGTAAAAGGGGATCAGGGACGAGCCCAACTTTGTCCATCTAAATGAAAAGAGTTGGTGGCTTCCATTTCGTTGACCTCTCCCAGTGGCATTGGCCTTTGATCGTGAATCAGAGCTTCACGATAAAGGGATGATGTTAGATTGCTGGCATTTCAGTCTCCAGCCAGTAGAAAATGCAAACCTTTGGAAGGCAGGGGAGGGTTTTCCAAAGGCCTCCCAGTTCAAGAGACAGACTGCCTTCCTCTCCACTGACCTTGTCTGCACTCTCTCGAGTGAAAGTATCTATTGCAAGATGATTAAACTGAACTTTTCACAAAACTGGCTCAGATTGCGTCTGCCAGGGCAGATCTGCAGAGCCACACATCAGCATCTCCTATGAACTTCCACAGTAGGCCGGAGATGATGAGGTAATTTTGTAGAACGGCATTTGAAATTTTGCCTTCATCCATATCTTTCATGATTGTCAGCAGAAAACTGATTGCATCCCTGCAAGCAATGAATAATTTGGCATTTTGAAGAAGTTCATGGGCACACATTAGCACAGAAAGCCCATCAGGATCCAGCGAGCCAGGCAGACACGTCCCAGAGGCCTCTACAAGTGCTTTATTTTTCAATTTTAACAAATGCTATATTTTAAAAGCATCCAGATTTCTATCCTAAGGGCAATTGTTTCTTTAATGTTCATAAAGTGTGGGAGAAAATGAAAAAATGCATTTTAGCATTCACATATATATGTTCCCCAGCAATAAAAGTTAAGCATTCAATTGCACTATGACTCAGAGCTGCAAGAAAAGGCCCCATTTACGATTTTAGTCACTTATATTAGAATATCCATATGAGTCAAGAAAGTCTGCACAAATTCCCAAACGATCTCAGAAAGCACTGTCAATGCCTCCTGCAACAGATGAATTTTATACATCAAATTGTCTGGGCTGTACCCCCAGTTATTCCATGAAGTTCTATTCCAGGTTGCTGTGGGTGTTTCATTGGTGTGATTGACACCTATAATCAGTGACTTTAAGTAAAGGAGGTGATCCTGGATAATATGGGTGGGTCTCATCCAATCAGGTACGTCCTTATGAGCAAAGAATAAGGTCCCCTGAGGAGAAGCAATTGTCAGGACGGCAACATCAGCTCCCCTGAGTTCCTAGCCTGGACCTGGCTGGGTGCTCTGGGCTGGTCGGTGCCCTCAACCACACAACCATTTCCTTGAATAAGTCTCCAGATGGACGGATGGTTGCACAGGTAGAAAAACAGACACTCTGCTACTGGTTCTGTTTCTCTGGGGCACCTGGCTGGCTCCTCATCCCCTGTCATGACAGTGCCGGGTGCACACACCATTCCTGAGAGCTTTGTGAGCAGACAGCGGCACGAAGCCCCGGCAGTGCCGACTCCCTGTGGCACCAAGTCACTCCTCAAGGCATCACCCCAGCTCCACAAAGGCGCCTGGGTCACCCCAGTGGCCAGACCAGCCAAGACAGTGCCCGAGTTGTGCCTTGTTTCAGGACATAACCCTGGACAGCTGGTGGCCTGTGGTCACTGCAGCTGTTTTCCCCGGGGGAGGCAGAGCCAGGCAGATGGAGCAGACACACTCAAGCATGGTGCAGAGGCAGCCAGGCCCAGAGCTTTCTGGGACACTCCTGAGGAATGACGGGGCAGCTCCCACTCCTACCCAGCCTTTCCTGAGCTTCTCTGCTTCCTCGCTGATCCCATGTTTGCCTCATGCCCAGTTCACAGCATCCCAAGTTCACATGCACCGCTGGAGACTCTGCCTTGGAGCCCCAGGAGCTCCTGCCACCTAGTGCCCGTAGCATGTGAGATAAAACGTGCCAACATGGATCTTCAGGAGGGGCTCAGTGCCATTTCCCAGAAGACAGAGGCGTTCTGATAGAGGTAGATCAGGACAGGTGGCAGGTGCCTTCTCCTCCCACCCCAGCTCCCCACAGGCTGCCCGCCTCCTTACCTGTACAGGGGCATGTGACAAGTGACTATTTTGTGGGCCCTAATGTGTGGCATCTGCACTTCTATCAAGGCAGGTTGGCAACAACCCACTTAGAGTGAACCAGGGGACCTTCAGGCATCCGACAGGTCTCATTCTCCTTGTAAACATGGACTCTCCTATGCTGGCTTTGCTCAAAGCAGAGACCTGTCTTGGCTGATATCATGTGGACGCTCTTGGCACCGTCCCCAGGTGGCTGCTTCAGAAAGGGTCCAAAGTGGGGGAGCCTGGGGCATGCTCCACTGAGGACTGAAAGCTCATTGCGGGGGGGTGGATTGCAGCCCCTGCAGTACCTGTGAAGCCTCGGGGAGCTCTGGACCCCTGACACAATGGAGCCACCAGACACCTCAGGTGGCAACACCACTGTGGGCCACTTAGATCTGGGGATTCTGAGTCCAGGTGATTCCTCGGGCAGGGCTTGAGCCCCACGGCCAGTGAACACTCATGGAAATGGAGAACTGTGGCTGGAGGCTCCATGCAGGGCACGAAGGACCCATGTCCACTCTGCCTAGGGGTCAGTCCCCAGCTTCCAACAAGGCAGACCTGGAACACAGTCCTGAGTCAAGGCCACAGACGCTACGTGTGACCTGAGCCCAGTGTGGCCGTGTCAGGCGCGCACGTTTTAATTGCCTGTGGCACACACCCTGTGCAAAGAGAGGAATTCTTCTTTCCTGGAAGTTTTGTTCCGGTTCCATGAGCACAGTTATTTGCAAATGTCCCTCCCATAGGCAGGAAGGAGGATGCCAACCTGGCCCTGTTCATCTTCAGCAGATTCTTCACAGGGTAGCAGAGTTAACAAGCCACTAAGTCCTTGGATGGTGTAGAGGAAAATGGGTTGGTAGGGGTGGGGGAAGGAAAGAGAGTGGACTGAGACAGACATCATCACCCTACGTGCATGTGTGATCACATGAATGGCGTGACTCTACATCGTGTACAGCCACAGAAACGAAAACTTGTACCCCACTTGTGTACAGTGAATCAAAATGCAGTCTGTAAAAAAATAAAAAACAAGTGTTATTTAAAAAAAAATACCACGAAGTGTGTTCCCTGCAGGAAAACAACTGTTTCCATCCCGCTTGCATGATCCAGTCATTCCCTTGGAACTGGTGATGGTGATGCTTCAAGAACACAGGAAGACGGACCTGACGGCTACGGGCATGTTAATGTCCAGGAATCTCTGGCTCCTGCTTCGCCTGGACTCTGGAGACGTGCGCTCAGGCTCACGGAATATCAAATGCTTTCTCCCAAGGAGGCTCGCAGGGTGCGGCTGGCACAGTGGCAGAGTCGCTCGGCCTCCGAGTTGTAGGTAGAGCTCTGGCCTGTTAGACCAGGGGGGCTGGGGAGGCAGGTGATGGAAGGATAAGGAGGCTCAGCGCCAGAGTCCGGCTCAGGCTGCCTGATTGTCAAGACTCTCTTCCAAGTGTCCTCTCCACTCTAATCTGCCCCAGTCACCCACTGTCCCCGGACCGCTTCTGCTGTGCAGGTGCCACCCCTTACAGGTTGGCACGCCTCCCCATGTCCCCTGTCCCCTCTACATTCACTGGGATCTTCCTGCCTTCTAACAGGATTCACTTGCCATTCTCTGGGTTTCCCAGGCCCCCATGCCAACTGCCGCTGCCGCTGGCCTCCACCACTGGGCTTGAGAAGGTCACTGCCAGAGGGCTCTGTGACTGGGACCTGGGCCCCCAAGGCTAGTGCCTGGCACGATGAAGCATGTGGCTCACACTCAGAGAGGCCAGATGCCAGTTGTGGCTGGCACCTCCAGGAGCAGGGCAGCAGAGGGCACAGCTCAGGGGTGTCCTGGGCTCTGAGGAGGCAGAGCCAGCAGGGCCGGAGACTGCTCCTGGCTGGACCCAGGAGCTGGCCCAGCTGGGAGGGGCCCTGGAAGGGGACAAGTCTGGAGCCCACCACTGGCCCTGGCGTACTCTCTCCAGCAGGCACCCACAGCCCTGGCCTGGTCCTTCTGACGTCTGTTCTGCTCCCTTCCTCCCCATGGGTGTCTCCAGTCACTGAGCTGTCTGACTTCACCTTGCTCAGTGTTCTAGGTTGTGGGACTCTGTTGTCCCCTCTGTGAGGACTGCACTAGTTTCCTGGGCTGCTGATGAAGTCCACCTCCTTGGCACTAAGGGTCAGAGGTTGGTTCTCAGTCTGGAGGGCAGAGGTCTGATGTCAAGGCGTGGGCAGGAATGTGCCCCCAAGAATCTAGGGAGGAGCCCTTGCCTCCCCTCCTGCCTGCTGGCGGCCCCAGGCTTGGGCTTTGGCTGCCCGGCTCTGCTCTTCCTTTCCCACGGCCTCCATCTGGCTGCTCTTCCTACCAGAGCCTTGCCTTGGGACTGGGACCATGCGATGACCTCATCTTGACGAGGCTGCTGGGCCCTGTTCACAGGTGGTACGTTCTTGCAGGAGTTTAGGGGACACAGTGCAACACACAATGGGGACAGTTCTCGGGAGGAACAGGTTCCATGGCCGGGGTACCTCAGAGAAGCCATCTCAGTGAGGAGATCATGGTGAGTGGGCACCAGTCAGGCAGACCTGGGCACCCGGCAGGAAGCAGACAGAGGAGAAACCTGCAGAGCCACCCAGCCAGGGCTCAGCCACCCACCCTCAGGCTTCTCCACTCTTTCTCTGGCTGCTAAGCCCCTCCAGATGGGCCACAGGCCCTGGGGGATGACCTCTGACTGACTCCCAGATGCCTTTTCCTGGTCTCCCCCTGGGACCCACCTCAATCTCCACGCTGGGAGCCACAGGCTGGGGCTCGCCCCCTGCCAGCCCCACAGAGGCCGTGCTGTGGGATTAGACACTGAGCAGGGGAGTGAAACTGCCTTGTTACACGGTACTGATCAAACTGTTATGGACTGAACGCAGGGTCACCCCAGACTCACGTCAAAGTGCTGACCCCAATGGGGTGATGCTCAGTCAGGGAGCCTTGCGAGGACAATCAGGCCTCAAGGTGGAGGAAACCAGAGCATCTGAGCTCCCCCACCCCAGACATGACCCCAGGAAAACAGGGGTTGGAGCCACAGGTGAACCAGGAGCAGCCTCAGTGGACACTGCTTACGGCCCCACCCCAGGCTCTGCCATGTTGGCCCAGGCTGGCCAGCACACCCTCCAGTGTTTCTGTCACAAGGGAGCTTCTGTGACATGCTCTCAACCAGTCCAAATTTCTGAGTAGGGCCAGGGTGCCAGGGGTTACCAGCCAAGGACCTTACCCGGCCAGCAGAAGCCTGGGCTGGGGAAAGGGTTCAGCCACAGGGAAGCACGGCTGTTGGCTCACATTACAGACGATGGAGCTGAGGCTCAGGGCCAGTCCACTCGTCAGCTCGGAAGAGGGCGCAGGAGGTGGGGCTGCCCCTCGTGCACAGAATGAAGAGGAGCTTCAGGCCAGGAGGGAGAGGACTGCGATGGCTTTGAGTTGCTCCCTGGGTGGGGTCTGAGGTGGGCGGTGGGGATGAGGCTGCCCTGAGGAGCCAGTGACTGTTCTTCCTGATTCGGGCAGGGGTGGTTGCCAACCTGTGCTGACCGGCTTGGGTGCCCAGTGGAACAGGGCTCAGGTGAGACCAGGGAGAGGAACATCTGGTCTTCACAGGCACAGGGTGTCCTGCCCACGTGGGCATGGGGAAGCTTGTCTCCTGCTGCAGTGCCTGCCAGTCTTGCTGTGTGATCACAAGCAGGTCCCTGGCCCCTCTGAGTTCATCTGAAAAACCACCATGAAAGGTCTCAGGTCTGCTTTCAGATTCAAGGAGGTAAATCCTTGCCAGGTCCCTGCACACAGCAGGCCTCAGCTGAACACCGGTTTTCACGATTGCTCGGCTGCACTGTTCCACGGGGTGGTGGCAGGCCCGCACTCTGCCCGCCCTCTCCTCTCGAGAGTGCCCCTGCTCTTCTTGCCCTGTGCCTCCGCCCAGCCAGCCCCTAACCATCCACAACTCAACTCAGGATCGTTCCTGGATGGCCGCCCCCACCCTCTGGCTTGGACTCTCTTCCGCTTGCTCAGCCACATGCACTGTCTGTCCAGATCAGAGGGCTTCAAGCCGCTGTAGGGATGCCCCTTACCTAAGTGCTGGATAAACATGAGGACTGAGAGAATGGTGGCTGAGAGACCTAGAGCCTGACCGAAAAGGCTGGCAGTTAACAAGCTGCTTTCCTTCTGGACGTGTGATCGTGGCTACTGACGAGGTGTACAATAAACAGAGCACGGGCATCAACCCACACCTGCAGCCTCCTGTGATCCCCAGCCCATTGTGACAGCTCGAGCCAGCCCATGCTTCTCGAGCTGCTCAGTGGAGTAGAGCGACCGGCCTTTTCCTGCGCTCACGGCCTCCCCGGGCCAGGCATGTGAGCAGCACCTGGAGCACGTTGTGCCCCTCTACCCATGTCGTCAGGAAGCACAGCCGGGAGACTCACAGGCTGGGTGACCCGAGGCACGTCCCCTCGAGGGCTGCTCACTCCCACGCCTAGCAGTGGTTGCTGGTTCTTGGCAGGCAAGCGCCTTACCTGGGCTGCAGCGGAACGTGGCTATGTGGCAGACCCTGCAGCTGCTCAGAGCCTGGCCGGGGGGCTCCAGGGCCAGGTGCTCAGAGAGAAAGCAGATGGGCAGGGAATGAGGGAGACCCGCCTGTGAGGTCAGAGCCTTGCCCTCGGGGCGAAGGCCATCACAAAGCTACACCCAGGTTCAGGGGGAGGGGACAGAGATCACCATCCCCACAGCATAAGGGTCAAAATCACTCAGACAGAAGACTGCTAGGGTAAGAGACCAGGTTGGGACCGCCTTTGGAAAATCCCTATAAGCTCCATTTCAGTGTCGACGTGTGACTTCAGAGGGCCCTAAAATTCAGGAGGTTTACTGAAAAGCAGTCCCTCCATACTTAGGGATCACAGTGGCAAATACAGAAATCCGGCAGAGTCAGAAGGTAGTCACCTACCGCGGGATGACACTCAACGTACACGGCTTCCTGCTCAAGTGCATGGGCTTGCCAGATGCTTCTGTGGTTAGCGGTGCCCTTCATCTCTCTAGACAACTCTGTGCTTTTGTTTTTATTAATAAAAATAAAGCTACAGTTAAATATAAATTTTATATATGTATTTTGTACTTTGCAAGTTTATAAAAAATACATCAACATATTAATGGTAGAAAAAGTTACAAAAGATTTTTGGTTTTCTCTCACATAACCAGAGTCCAGCAGATCTCTTCTTTCCTTTCTTTCTTTTTTTGACTTATTCCTGGCGTTCCGCCTCAAGTGAAGTGACAAGTGGCTTCCAGAGCATGTGGACGTGGGCAGTTGTGGTCCTTGGCCTCGAGCGCTTTCCTTGTCCACATGAGGGTTCTCTTACGCTGCACTTTCCCAAATTCCCTTGCCGATTCCCTTGCATTCAGTACCACACCAGAGTCTGCCCCGTACTGTCCTGACCATGTGGGGAAACAATCCACAGGTGTATTATCTGCTTTGTGAATCCTCCCAGCTAAGTGTTAATTACAGACCAGGAATGGGTATGGAGTTCAGCCCTTTTATAATCAAAATATGTTTACAAAGGTAAATCCATTGAGGAGAAAAAGAAAATTCAAAACACAGTGTTGTACCCACAGAAAATAAAATCATCCGAGCCGATCAAGTAAAGCCAAAAGAAGCCTTTATTTTAGCTGGCCAGGGATGACCTCCCCCGCACACCTAAAAGCGGTGTGCCAGGAAATCCACCTTAATTCTTTTGTTGCCAACTTTTATAGGGCGCGGGAAAGGATTAGGGTGGGGCTATAGGGAGGGGAAGGGATTGGGGTGGCCTATAGGGAGGGGATTTGACATTATAGGGAGGGGATTTGGGATTTGGGGTGGGGCTGACTCTCCGGATCTGGAGAATCTCCCTGGGAAGCACCAACATTTTAATCTGTTTTTTGTTGCTGTAACAACAGGTGATCTGAAGTCCATGGAAATTCTAAGCTTAATTAACTTCCTTCAACTTGGGTAATTTTCAGTTTAACTCACGAAACTTCTTGAGTGTACGCTATGCAGGACACAGTTGGCCAGTGAGGAGCCAATCGGCCAGGTTCCCTGCCGCCTGGTGGTCTGAAGCACTGTGAGAGCAGGGGGTGACAGGAGCATGACCCCCTTAAACATACCAAAGACATGATGTGTCTTTTCTATTTCCCCCAGTGAAATGAATTTCCATCCTTTGCTGAGGCTGGTCATTCTTATGCAAAAGGAATGCATCCTTATGCAAGCCTCTGCTTCCTCACCTGTGTCATTGACCTCTAGTCCTGTCCTTAATCAGAGAAAGAAAAGCCTCTACACCTGGCCTTCTAAATGCTGATGGACTTCTTCTTTAAACACCACTTACTTGCTCAAAGACGTTTTCCTTGAAGTATCTGTGAATCTTTAAAACTCTCTGGTGAAGCTTTCCACGTGAGCATTATATCCCAACAAAATACACCTGGAGAGATTTCCTACATACTGTGAAAAGAGGCCTAAGGGGGCTTGCATGCCCAGCACCCGTGTGATGACACTAGCTGGGGAGCATTTCTGCAGACCACAAAGGTCAGCAGAAGCGCCAGGACACAGAAGCATAGATGCTGCTGTCTCCAGTGTGACCTCAGAGACTCCCCAGGCCCAGCCTCCATGACACCCGCAGGCAGGAACAGGTCTCCTGGCCTCCTCTGGTGGAGGCCACGAAGTAGAGAGACATGGGGCAGAAGCTGAGGTGCGAGCGTGTCCTGGATGTGCATCGGTGCCCTGGGCCACTCAGTGCTGTCTGGCTCCCTACTACCACCGGCTTCTCCTTCCCCTACAATGAGCATAGGTCACAGGGCAGGGAAATTCGGAGCAGACCAAGCTGATCTTTGGCATAACCAGCATGCTCTTCCTGCCGCCCCACTTCAACCTCCAATTCCCAGAGCCCTCTTGCTCCCTCCTCTTTTGGACACCTTTCCTGAGAAAAGGACCAGATTGTTTTTATATTATTGTGGAAACATTTCCCTTAGAAATGCCAGCACGTGTACATGTTGCTAGACCCTCTGGTCTTTGAGAAGGGCATTAGGGAGCAGCCGAACCCCACTGGAACAGGAGGCTCTGCTTCCTAGCAGCTGGCCCAGGGGACAGGGCGGTGTCCTGCTCTTCTTGATGAAGAGGCTGTGGGCCCCAGCTGCCTCCTGAATGGCAACCACTTCCCTCACAGGGGCTTGAACAGGAAGAATGCCAGGGTCTCATCCAGCATCTCCCCCACCTGCTACCTTTTCACCTCCAGGAGAGGCTGGTGGAGTCCCAGATCTGCCTGACTCCACGAATCCCACGTTCTGGAGAGTGGCGTTCGAACAGCTGGCTTCCTGTCAGCCAGGAGGGTGGCAAAGGCACACTGGAAGCCTGAAGCCGCTGTGCTGAGGGATGGTTCTGCCGCTCAGGCCCTGCTGGGTTGCTCTGTTGGGAGCGCTTTCCTCCCCTGCCTCCCGGATGCCCACTTGCCTTCCAGCTCTCCAGGGAGCACCCGGGTGGTACCGGCTCCTGCTGCAGGTGCAGCGAGTGGCGGCTCTATAAGGACCACAGCGTGTCCATCCCTTCCAGGTCCCGGTGCCCCTCCTCTCTGGAGGCAAGTCCCTGCAGTCAATCAACCTCGTGCGCTGGAGCCGGTGGGGCCAGGCGCAGCGTTCTTCACCTCGGTGTCCTGCATGACCCTGGGCATGGAGTACAGCTTCCTCTGGGCCCTCTGGCGAGGTCGGGGTTAGGCAGGTGTCAGAGCCAAAAGTCCTGTGAGCAGCGGTCTGGATCGCGAAGCCCCGCGGACTCAGCCTGTGTCTGGGTCCCCGCGTGTCCCGGGAGCTGCGCGTGGGTGGAGCCGCCCCGAGCCCTCGGGACTCGTGGGCGAGGGGCGGCGCCCGGCGCGCGCGTCCAGGTGGGGCGGGCGCGGCTGCGTCAGCGGGTGTTTACCTGGCTCGCAGGAAGCCGGAGGCGGGGCGGGGAGCGGGTGCGCGCCAGTCCCTCCGAGCCGCCGCCGTCAGTCACCGCCGCCGCGCGCCGCAAAGAACAAGTCTCTGGCCCCGGCGGCCCGCGGCTCGCAACTCGCGACCCCGGAAGGCAGCGCCCGCGGCCCCGCGGCCCCAGGCTGCCTGTGCTGCCGCGCACCGGCGCTTGGCGCCAGGACCAGCTCGCCGGGGCCCCGGCGGGAGGACGGCCTCCTGGGACCCGCGGCGCCCCTCGTTGGGGCGCCGGGCACCGCACCGGTGGGTGAGCCTCCCGGGAGGGGCGGGGCGGCCTGGGCCTTTGTCTGGAGCCCCTGGGGGCCGGGCACCCGGGCCTAGGCGGATCCGGAGCTGGGCCCCCGAGGGGCGGCGGTGGGGGGAGGTGCGCGCTGTCTCCCGGTCTGATTCAGGTCCCTCTCCCGGCCCGGGCGAGCGGGCTCACCTGGGCAGCCGGGCAGGTGGCAGCCCCGAGGCCTCCGAGGCTGTACACCACGACCCCACCCGCTGATCCTCCCTGAGAGGAGGTGGTCGCAGGTGTCCACAGCGGCGGGGACTGGCAGCCGACCCTTTTCCAGGAGTGGTCTCCAGCCAGGCGTGGGGACCCCCGGGTCGCTAAAGCAGCGCTGAACTAGGGGTGGCGGCGGGAAGCGGAGGAGTTGTTTAGGGGCGGGGGTGGCAACGGTCCCAAGAGATGGCCCTGCTTGCGGAGAAGAGGTTCAGGTGGCAGGTGAGGGGCGCTCTGGGGGTCCTTTCTAGCCAAAGTGCTTCCTAAGGACACACCTGCGACCCGCAGACGAGCTCTGCTCCCGCCCTTCCCCCCAAGGAGAAGTAGTTTCCCTTTGAGCAAGGAGGGCGGAGACAGCCGACTGGGTCCTGGCTTCCGCCTTGGCAGACTGTCTTCTGCCCCGGGGTCTGGCCTGCAGCCACCAGTGGGCACCTGTCCACTCTGGTGCTGTGGCCTTGGGTGTTCAGTCTTCCCTTGGCACCCTCCTGGGCTTGACAGCGGGATGGGCAGGTTTCAGGTGGCCCACATCCACTTGCTGTTTCTGTGGTCGTTATCTGTCACTCTGGGTCTTATGGGATGGCCATAAGCCTTGCAGGAATAGTGTTGTGGTTCTGTCCTCTTGGGCTGGGAGCAGTGCTGGTGATGGGCACCTTACCTGTGTCTTGGTGAAAGGCGTTGAGCTGGGCAGTGAGCTAGGGTGGCTGGAGAGAGACAGGGTTCAGGGGAAGGCCCCACTTGTTCTGACCACAGGACACCTCATAGGAAACTTTTCAAAGGAAGGAAGCTTTGGTAACATCCCATTTAAGACTCAGGTTTTTGCAAATTCTATCCTTCCAAGCTCAGGGGCGTTTTGCAGGAGGTCAGAGACTGGTCCCAGGACCATCCTGAGTGAGGCTTACTCCTGCCCAGTGGCTTCCTGGCAGGTGCCTCCCAGTGATGTGGGTGCCTCCTTTAAGGTTGGGGTCCTGGGGTGCAAAGCCCAGCTGAGAGCCTGGGACAGCCACACACCCATAATGGTGATAGGACCTGTAGGTGTCCACAGCCTACGGAGCAGGCTCCCCCTACCTAGGGAAGTGCTCAGCAGTGATTTACATTTTTAAGTCGTGGCAGGGTGGTAAGCAAAACCTGAGGCAGAAAATTCAGTTACAAATGGTTGTGAATGTTGTACAGCAACTTCCAAGGATTTAACTGTTCTGAAATGACCACTGCTATTAACTTGGGATACACAAAAAATATTTGGCTCAAAATCACTTTGAAAATCTTCCTAGAGTCCTGTTTTTCTGTCCAAAGATGAGAAAGTATTGATGCTTTAGATCTGGTATCCATGGCTCCACTGTGGGTATTTTTTTTAATCTTTTTTTTTTTTTTAGTTGTTGATGGATCTTTGTTTTATTCATTTATTTATATGTCAT
The DNA here is from genome assembly GCA_020662805.1 of Glaucomys volans. Lineage (NCBI taxonomy): Eukaryota > Metazoa > Chordata > Mammalia > Rodentia > Sciuridae > Glaucomys > Glaucomys volans. The sequence goes on along the minus strand of JAJEJO010001849.1, from coordinate 889,871 downwards.
GCTGAGAATCAAACCCAGTGCCTCAAGACATGAGGTGAGCGCTCTACCACTGAGCCACACCTCAGCCCCCTCCACCGTGGTTCAAAGGCCAGTTTTTCAGTTTCGTTCATAGTGAGAGTAAGTGTGTGCACGTACTGAGTATCCACTCAGTTCAGGGTAGATCTCTGCTCTATCCTTCTGTGACTTTCCTATTTCTGCCTGGATTTTTAATCGTTCATTGAAGGTTATTTTGTACGACTCCTAGTTTCACTCTAAGTTCTTTTAAAATGTGTCATGCTTCAGCTTTGCAGTGGCCCCTCTGCCTGTTAGAGTACCAGGTAGCATCTCTCAGCCACTGACAACTGCCAGGAGCTTCGGAGAGCCGCTTGTTACTTCATTTAATTGTCATAATTACCCTCCCACGCTCTCATCTGAGGTCACCACTCTATTAATAGCCTGGTCTTGACTGACCAGGATACTGAGGCACAGGGGTGAAGTCCGTTGCCCCTGGGCCCCTCGGCTGGCCAGGGAGAATTCCACAGCTCCCAGCGGCTGCCTTGTGTGGCCTCAGTGAGAGGGCCCTTTGCAAGGTCCCCTTTGTTTCTCTTTGACAAATTCCACCAGCAAGTCAGGATCACACCCAACAGAACATGCTTCCTTCTCAGAGCGTCTGGACCACGAGGGAACTGTCATCTGTCCCTGTTGTCATCCCTCTTTAGCTTCCTTTGTTGTCAATAAAAAAGAGAAAAAAAGTATTCCAATAACAGTGAGGTTTTCAATAAGTTGCCAAGCAGCAAGACACTTCCTTGACCCAGTAATGCCCACTGAAGGAGGCTAGGCTCTTGTGACACGCAAGAGACAAGCTTCCAGGGAGCCCCATGCCCCCAGCAGAGATGGCACGCAAGCAGCTGGGACTTTCTCCTGGGCAGGTTTAAATCCGTCAAAACCCCTAGTGGGAAGACTTCAGCAGATCTCCAGTCAGGGTTCGTTGCAGGGGAGCCACTGATGCTGTGGAGGGCACTAGCAGGCCCCCAGGTGGCAGGACAGCGAGGGGGCTGCTGAGGCGCTGTCCACAGGCAGGACCTCCTGCTGTCGCCCTATAAAAATAGGCGGGTGTCTAGAGGATGCGATAGACCGGCCACGGCGAGGGTGTCTCTGGAAAGTCGGAAATGTACAGCAAGCTTCCTGAGGGGAAGGGAGTGCCTGAACAGGCTCTGGTCTAAGGCAGAAACCCGTGTGCACTGACGCAGCACGTAACAAACCTCGACTCACCGGGAGCCAGAGAAGTAACTCCAAACAGCATGCCCGTGGGAATGAGGCTGACCAGATCGTGACGTGTGCGGCACAAAAACAGCCTGAACCCACTGTTAGGTACAACAATAATGCACCAATAAAAAGTGCAAAGAGAAAAAGCATGCCAGGAGCTCTGGTGCACACCTGTGATCCCAGTTCCTGGGAGGCAGGAGGATTCCCAGGTTCGAGGCCAACCTGGGCAACTTAGTGAGACTCTAGCCCAAAATAAAATTAAAGGGGCCCAGTGGTGGAGTGCTTGCGGAGCATGGGTGAGGGCCTGGGTTCAATTTCTAGTCCTAAAAAAAATAAGTAAGTAAAACAGGAATAAGATGCTTTTTCGCATTCGTCAAACTGATAAGAAGTTTGAATTCTGACCGTGCCACGCTTTGGAGAAGAGGCAGTGAAAGGGGAACTGGACCTTCGGGTAGGAGTGGAAGCAGGAGCAACTGCTCTAGGCCGCCGTCTGCACAGCACAGCCTGGACGTGGACTTCCGCAGGCCCAGCCACATCCCCGTCAGCGCCCGCGTCCCCTGGGGCACTTGGTATGGAACAGTGGTGGTTGCACGCATGTGTCGGGTGAGAGCTGTGTCCAAGGGGCGGCAGATGCGCATGCAGCTGCACGGGAGAGAACCTCCCTCTCCTGGCTTCCTGGAGCTGCAGCACGACAGGACTGGGAACAGCACGGACGCAGCCGCGACCTCGTGCAGACCTTAGACTCACCACTACCACGCCTGTGTGTGTGCACGCGCGTGGTCTGTCACTTCACCACCAGTGCAGATCTGACAACCAGCAGGGCACGCACTGCGGAGAGCCCCTGCTGCCCCCAGCCTCCGCGACTCCCTCCACCTGCTCCCAAAACAAGCCACCCACTCCGCTCCTCATTCTCTGCAGTTTTACTCTCTGCAGTGGGCGGTAAACATGGACCTGGTGCCCGGGGCCCGTGGGGCTGGCTTCTTCCCTCGTCTCCGTGCTCAGGAGATCAGGCCCTCCTGTCTCACCATGTGTAGTGCTCCTGGGGATGGTCACATTTGTTAGACCTTTGGCCCTTTGAAGGGCACTGTTTCCAGCCTGCTTCCTGCCCGTGCAGCCGCTGTGAACGTCTGTGACAGGTTTTGAGAGCATGGTCTTCACCTCTGGGGATAATTGCCGAGTGCATTGCCACACCACATGATGGCACGTGTTGACTTCTTCAGAGGCGGTAGGTGCTTTCCTGAGGGGCCATGTCCCACCCGAGGGCCGAGTGAGCCCCTCTCCGTGGCCGCGCCCCTGGGTGTTCCTGCCCGTTGCCGGGTTTCGGGTCCTCTGGAAGGCATGCCCCTAAGTGCTCTTCAGTGAGATGCACTCTCCTTTGCCCGCTGTCTCACTGGATTGTTGGTGTCCCAGCTGGCCTTTGGGTCCTCAGTGGCCAGGGTCATCTCCTACCACTTCAGCTTCTCTCCACCCTCTCCCCGGTGGGCCCTCTGCAGCTTCTCTCCACCCTCTCCTGGGTGGGCCCTCTGCAGAGTAGAGGGCTTCCTCTTTGAGGTGTTCCGTATATTCATTTCTTTTGCGAGGACTGTGATTCTGACGTGAAGTCTAAGGATGCCTCACTGAACTGAGGCCCTGAAGATTTCTGGTTTTTGTTATTGTTGTTGTTTTTCCTACAGGTTTTATAGTTTCACATTTTACACCTCAGCCTCTGATCCATTTGGAGTTAATTTTTGTGTGGCACGTGAAGTTTAGGTTGAGGTTTGGGTTATCTTGTGTTTCTGTCCTGGCCAGGGAACGTCCTGTGGCTCAGGGATTGCCTGCTGGAGAGGTCCTCGCTCCTCTGGATTCATCCAGCCCCTTTCTCAAAAGTCGTTGCGTGGTTGAGGATCTCCTGGGTTGACTGTTCCATTCCGCTGAGCTGCGTGTCTGCCCCTCCGCCAGTACCACAGAATCTTGTAGCAAATCGGGCAGAGGAGGGAACAAGCGTACTGGGGCCTGGTTTTTTATCACAGAGAGGGTGCTGAGCCTAAAATTGTTTGCACAGGAATTCAGTGTTGGCCTATCCTGTGTGTCCTCAGGGTGCAGGTAGTGCAGGGCTTCAGCTAGTGGCACCATGGTGACATTGTAGGTGCATAGCCCCACCTTCTGGAGTGTTAGCTGGTATGGGATCCTCCGGAGCTGGGAAGGGACAGAGTCCCAGGACAGCTCCTCTAGCAAACAGCATGCCATGCCGGTGCTGGGGCCACTCCAGGGAGTTGCCGACCCCTAGGGAGCAGCTCCCGTGGAGCTCTGCCTGCTTCCACCTGGTATCTGATCAGAAAACCCAAAATGCAAGAGGTCAACATGTGCACAAAACGTACTCGCCTGGCCAGGCACCCAGCCCCCAGGTGAAGCTCCTGCCTGGCCATCCCACTGAGGCGTCCGGTTGTCTCAGCAGGATCAGCTGGCTTGTGCTTCTGTTGGGTGGTCTGCAAGCCCCTGCACACATCTCTCTGAGAATTCTCATCAAAGTCAGGGTCCAAAGCCCCGCCTCTGGCATTCACGCCCAGTCTTGGGATTGGGCCCAGGAATATGTATTTTAGAGAGCTCCCCAGTGAACTCAGCGCTTCTGATCTAAATAGGAGTGGGCAGCGAGCACCCGTCTGTGCGGAGGCTCACACACTCACCTGTGCCAAAATGTGCTTTATGCGCTCAAGAGACCCTCGTGTTTCAGCGGTGAACTGAACGTATGTGGAAAGAGTGACTCATCGATGCCGAGTTTTACGTTGGCAGTACATTTTTGTCTGTATCCCTTATTTTTAATCTTTTCTCCACATTTGGAGAATAGCACTTCATTTCCTGTCTGTGGGTGTCTGTAGCTGACGGGGAATATTTAGCCTCGCGTACTCCTCACTCAGTTTCCTGCACAGCTGGGACCCAGCGTGTTCTCAAGACTTGCTATGGAAGCCGAAGTTGCGCACCTAGGCACCTGCCTCCCGTGCCACACGCCACACTGTGCACTTCAGGGTGCGTCAGGAGAAGCCAGATGCCATTCTTGCCCTCAAAGTGCTCATGGTTTTGTTTGGGGACTTAGAAGCCCACAGTGGGTTTCCCAGGGCAAGGCATCTGCAGTATGTGCAGGTGCAGCGTGTGCAGGTGCAGCGTGTGCAGGGTGTGCAGGTGCAGGGTGTGCAGGTGCAGCGTGTGCGGGTGCAGGGTGTGCAGGTGCAGCGTGTGCGGGTGCAGCGTGTGCGGGTGCAGGGTGTGCAGGGTGTGCAGGTGCAGCGTGTGCGGGTGCAGGGTTTGCAGGGTGTGTGGGTGCAGCATGTGCGGGTGCAGGGTGTGCAGCGTGTGCAGGTGCAGCAGGTGCAGCGTGTGCGGGTGCAGCGTGTGCAGCGTGTGCAGGTGCAGCAGGTGCAGCGTGTGCGGGTGCAGCGTGTGCAGCGTGTGCAGGTGCAGCAGGTGCAGCGTGTGCGGGTGCAG
>JAJEJO010001849.1:861584-873915 GCA_020662805.1 Glaucomys volans | reverse complement strand
GGGCTGTCCTGCTCAGGTGTGGGAGCCCTGGGCTGTCCTGCTCAGGTTGGGAACCCTAGGCTGTCCTGCTCAGTGTGCTGAGACAGGAGGTCCTCTGTGCTCCTTGGTTTATTCTGTCATTCATTCTGCTCTGGGCCCAGGTGAGCTGTGGGGCATGTAAGGCTCGCCCCCTGCCTTCCTGGAGCTGGCAGTCTGTGGGATGCACGCTCTAAATAGTGATAGGTGCCAGAGGGGCAGGCCTGTCAAGGGAAAGATCAGGGTCCCAGCAGAGCATAAAATTGAGAGGTGTCATTTCGATCGGGCTGTTGGAGGCAGCTTCTGTGGAAGGTGACATTGAAGATGAAACCAGATCTCTGGAGATTGCATGATTTTAGGAGCAGAAGGTTGCGTGCTCTCCTTGTTTACTATTCCATAACTAAAAGTAGACCAAGTGAACTAAATAGTCTGCAAGGTGAAGCATCGGTCCTTGGTTTTGCAGAGGGAGGGGACACAGCACCGGTGCTTGGTCCAAGCCCTCTAATCCTACGCTTGGCTTCCCTTTGACCAGCTCCAGGCGGCAGGCGTCTCAGCAGAAGCTTCCTCTCCGTCCTGCTTGTCACCACTCCACCTGTGAGCTCAGACGCAGTAGGCGGGGTTGTCAGGCCTGGGTCCTCCCCTCTGGGACCTTGGGCATGTGCACAGGGCCTGGGGCCTGAAATGTGTGTGTCTGAAGTGCTGGGAGGCTGGCACTGCTAACTGAACCAGCTCCAGACTCGCTGCTCCCGGTGCCAGCTGGCCTTCATCTCTGCTGCCTCTGATCGGGGACCTGGTGCTCAGCCTTCTGGGCTTCCTCACTGACCCTCTCTGGCCCCCGCCGTCCTCTGCCCTCCCCACAGAGGACCTCTCTCTGGCATGTTCACTGTCATGTTCACACTTGTACAAATGCTTGTGCACAGGGGTAATTCACCCTTGTGTCAATGCAGTGCACTACGGGACAGGGAAAACCCACTGTGAGAGAGCAGACATAGATCTGTTCCTGGTGGAAGGGACGGACAGCTCTCTGGCTTCCTACTGATTCGGAGTGATTTATTCACTGAGAATTCATTATTGCCAGAGTTGAACTCTGACACCTAGGCGGCTGGGAAAGACTGGCCCTTGGGATCAGCATGAAGCCCCTCTGTCTCGCCCTGCATTCTGCACCTTATAGAACTCGAAAGTCACTCTCTACGGAAGGGAATTCGCGGCACCAGAGGCCTGTCATTGTCACCTGCGTTTCCTCATGTCACCCTCTACAGTGCCACAGAACTCTTCTACAGATGATCGAAGCTGAGAGGCACAGTACCAACAGGCCTGGAATTAGAACCCAGATTGCTCTGCCCTACACTCTACCAGCCCCGTGTCAGCACGGGAGAAAGTCCCTGTGGGTTTCCTCGTCAGTGTGTCCGGGCGCGTGTTGGTGGGAGCAGGTCCTGGTGGTCCTCGGGGCTGCTTGTGAGGCCCCGCTTTCCTGTGCTGTGGATTTGCTGCGAGGTCTCCCCCAGAACTGTGGATGCAGGAGTGTTCAGAGAGGAACGGATGCCTGGTCTGTGGGAGCTATAACTTGATCCATGCCTCTGGTTTGAAGGGACTTGCTGGTGGTGACGTGGGCAGCGGGGACGTGGCTGGAGGAGGAGGGTCACCGGGAGCCACTCTTGGAAGGGTGCGTCTTCCCTGTGCCCCCCTTCCTGGCCCCACCATGCAGCTCGCAGCTTCCCTCCACCACACTCGTCTGCCTTGCCGTCCTGCCTCACCTCGTGCCCAGAGCAAGGGACTCAACTTTTTACGAACTGAGACCTCTGACACCATGGCCCCCAAATAAAATTGCCCTCCTCTAAGTTGTCCTTCTCAGGTGATTGTCACAGCAATGAGCAAGCTGACTGACACGCTGTTCCTGGTACTTTGGGAATGCATGGTATCCTAGACCTATGTGAAACTTGCTTTCTGCACAGGACACATTCCTAATGTGCATGATGCCAAGCTGCCCTGCTCTTACCCGCAATGCGTGTGTCGAGGCACGCTCAGCTAGACTCCGTCCTTAAACGCCGCTTTCTCAGTGCAGAATGGGAATACGGCCTACAGGCTTGTCGGTGCACTTAGGTAACTCCAGGGCTCACAGGGATGCGAGGGGTAAAGCAGCTCCAAGCCGATCCCATCACCTGCAGGACCTGCCCCTGCAGGGGAATGCAGGTCTGCCCTGCTCACCGTCTTTCCTCACCTCCCGCTGCTCTGACGCTCAGTATGGTCTGAACCAGACGAGCTGCATTACTCCTGTGCCCTGGCTGTGTCATCCTCCTGTGACTTCTGGCTTCTCTGGGTGGCTGGAGCCTTCCCCCACCCCTTCCCTCACCACATCCCATATGGGAAGCATCCCAATCCCAGGAACCCGTGGATAGTGGGAGCTGGGCTGTGTCTCTTCAGCTGCTTCCACTCGCCCAGGTAGCGCTAGCCAAGAAAGAGGAGGGACCACTAGCCCTGCCCCAGCCCCACCCACCCTCATCACTCCTGCAGCAGCCCCTCAGGGCACCGAAGCACAACGCAACCCTGACCTGGCCTTCACCCTGCCCCAGCATCCTGACGTGTTTCCTTCTCACCAGAGCTGAAAGGGAACTTTTGTGACCTCCGCTTCATCAGGTGCTGAGGTCAGAGGAGTGAGATCTTGCCGCAGGTCACCTGGCGGGAAACCCGTGGGAGCCGTGGGTCTCCAGCACCCTGTGCACTTTAGAAGGTCTGAACTACTGTAGAGTGGAACCAAAGCACCAGGAGCAGGTGCCTTCTCATGCCCAGCATCCCAGACTCAGTTCACCTGCAAGCAGGCTTTGAGTGTGTTGCTCCACCAGAGGAACAGCAGGGAGCCGAGTCACTTCAGGAGCATGCTATTCAAAGTGGGAGCCAACGGGCTGGACACGGTGGCACACGCCTGTAATCCCAGCACTTGGGAGGCTGAGGCAGGAGGATCTCAAGTTCAAAGCCAGCCTCAGCAACTTATTGAGGCCCTAAGCAACTCAGTGAGACCTGTCTCCAAATAAAATACAAAATACGACTGGGGGTGTGGCTCAGTGGTAGAGTGCCCCTGGGTTTAATTCCCAGAACCAAAAAAAAAACAAAGTGGAAGCCAAACAGTCAAGCCTGGATGGCTTCCCAGTGAGTGGGGGTGGCTGACTAGCACCACACATGCTGAAGGTCAATAGTGATCAGGAAATACTGTCAGGACTTCCAACACTCCCGTTGGCTGGGAACTGCATCGTGCAGGGGTCCAAGCGTCAGTCTGGAATTCTGCAGCAGGCCCTGGAGAATCCAGATGACCACCCCTTCCACTCTTGTCCCTTTCTGCAGTTTTAGGAACAGCTGCTGCTTTGCCCGTGGAGGCGGAGTTGGCCTGGCTTCCCTGCTGCCTCCCACACATTCACCATGTTTTCCTCTTGCTCTCTCCACTTGATTAATTGCACAAATGAGATAAAATACGGATGACCTCAACACACAGCTCCCCTGGTGTGCCCTGGGCTCCTTCCAGCTCTCGCTGCAGCCAGAAGCCCAGAGCTGGCCAAGAGCTGTCTCCACCCTTCTCTGACTCCTCCTCCAAGGCAGATCGGGAGAGGGTGGATTTGCCCAGGGGGATTGCATGGGACCATGCCACCAGGAGTGAGTGGTGTGTGAGCTTGTTGTGACCATGGCCTAGGCAACCCAGGGCAGGTACCGACGCTCACAAACACTTTGTGAGGAGGCCCTGATCTCAGAGTGCACCCAGCTGTCTGTCAGTGTCTCGTTTCTTCTCCCACCACAAAATACGGTTTTCATCTGGAGCCAGTCAGATCTTCCTAGGTTAATCGAAAGTCTGATCTGGGCTTGTGTCAGTTCAACTGATTCTGTACCCAGCAGCCTTGCGTCTCTGAGATCTTGATGGAAATCGGTTGTCCCAGTGTGAGCTGAGGCTCTGCTCTGCAGCACGATGAGGTTTGGCCAGGACACAGGGACCTCAACCTCAAAGGAGCATGGCCACCTCCCAGAACAGCTCAGTACCCTGTGGCTAGATTTCAGCTGTGTGTCAAGGGCCCTTTGTCCCCGGATAGCTCTCCTTTGTCCACAAGCAACTCCCAGATATTTACATTCCGACTTGGGACAATCCTCAGTGGGTTTTCCGGGAGGAGGGAACACCACCTTTGGATCTGGCTGACTTGCACATGGGGAAATGATTGAGGAGGTGAGGAAAGATGGGAACAGCAGCGGGCAGGGCAGTGGGTGGGTATCAGGGATGAAAGGACGCAGAATGTGAGATAGTGTCTGGACAGGATGGGCATCTGGGAGACCGATGGTGACGTGAGCTTTTCCATGCCTGTGACAGGCAAATAGCCCCACACCCAGGCCACCAGCTCCGACTAGAAGCCCAGAAGTTCACCACTTTTGCTGTGTGAGGGTCTCGTTTTTGTTAGTTTGTTTTTCTGTTTTGGTGCTGGAGATGGAACCCAGGGGCACTTTACCACTGAGCCACAATCACACATGCACAGTCCTTTTATTTTTTATTTTTTTATATTTTGAGACAGGGTCTCACTAAGTTGCTCAGGGCCTCACTAAATTGCTGAGGCTAGCCTGGAACTTGGGAACCTCTTGCCTCAGCCTCCCAGACTGCTGGGATTACAGGTATGCACCACCACGCCTGACTGTGTTTAAAACTTGCATAGATCAATTTTTTTTAAATATATATTTTTTAGATGTTGATAGACCTTTATTTTATTCATTTTATTTTTATGTGGTGCTGAGGATCGAACCCAGTGCCTCACACATGCTAAACAAGTGCTCTACCACTGAGCCACAACCCCAGCCCCGGTCAATTCTTATTTGCTAAACAGAAAGGTAGATCTACAGATGTTGGATGCATTGTTATTTTGTTATGTTTGTATTACGAATTCTCAACATGTAGTTTAAACAACACTGCAGGGAATTAAAGAGGGATCAGACTTAAGCCCCAGATTCCCAGCATTTGAGTCAACATCTCACAAAGAAAACACACATTCTTGTTTAGACACCAAAACTTCAAAAACTTGTTCTCGTTCTCTCTCTCTCTCTCTCTCTCTCTCTCTCTCTCTCTCATTTTACCCATGCTTATCAAGCAAAGTAACACATTCGCCCTGAACCTCATTGAGAAGTGTATTTAATAAAGGCTTCTTGGTGCCCACCTTGAATACTTGTAAGATAGATGGCAGGATCGCAGTGGATGCTGGAGTTGTCTGCCAAGGTAGCTTCACTTTGAAAATCATACATATTAAAATACTGCTCTTTTCATTTCCATGCCAGAAAGTGGGATTCCCTCTGGCCTCCAGAGTCAACAGGGCCTTTATTCATCATCACTAGAGCCGATTGATTAGAACGTTCTCAGCGCCTGAATTCAAGTACTTGATGGACAGCCCCTTTCAAGTCCTCCTGGGGCGCTGGGGACGTGCAGCTCACGTGCCCTTCCTGTGTGCCCGGCAGGTCGCCCGGCCCTCCCGCAGCAGCTGCCCTGCATGTGTGGATGGGACACACAGTGAGTCCTCAGGGCCCCTGCTGGGCTCGTCTCCACCTCTGAAGCTGAGCAAGGCTGTTCCCTGAGGCAGGACGAGCATTGGAAGGGCTGAGGGGAAGTTGGTCTCATGGCCCCAGGGGCTGAAGGACAGACTCCCGGGTGCAGGGAGCAGTGGGGCAGTCCTGGTCAGCCGCAGGCCGCTTCCTGCCGCCCTGCCCAGGGGTAACACTGCAGCAGGAGGAGCTCCCCTCACACCCAGAGTGCCCGCTGGGCTGGGGAGTCTCCATTATCGCCTCCTCCCTGGAGGTTGGGTAACAGCGCCGTTTGGGTTTGGAGGTGGAACTTTGGCCGGGGCTCCTTCTGTGCGTTTCACCTGGGTGTGGGGCCAGCTCAGCGTGGAGCCCGCCTTGGGCTCGGTAGCCTCTTGCCTTCTCCCATTCCTGCACACTATGGAACTCGGTCCCTGGGAGAGGCCTGGGCTCTCTGGTCACTAAAGGCGTGGGGAGTGGGCAGGAGGGAAACCAGGCGTCAGCAACACTCCTGTCTAAAGATGGACCTCGGAACAACAAGCCTCGCCTTGCAGTCAAGTCTCCTAACGTTGGAAACTCCCCTTCCTGGTTTTAGAAGATAACGTGCCCTTTCCCCTTTCCCAGAACAGCAGGGGCGTGGTGCTCACATCTTTAAAAAGAACTTGTCATGAAAAATGACACTTATCTCTGTTCTCAGAGCCTTGGGTCACCTGCACCCAGGCTGAGGCTGGTGTCAAAAGTGGCCCATGGCTTCTTGTGGTCACTGCAGGCCCCGAGAGGATGGGACAAGCAGTTCGTTTTGAATGGCTTTGGCTTAAGTTCTTCAATTCTGTGCATATTTTGGACAGAAATCCAGAACATAACAAGGAGGCACACGAGCATGCTTTCTCCTGACTTTATCTTCCCTGCAGATTCTCCGCATTCTTGTCCCATACGCAGTGTCCCTCTGGCTTTACCCATCTGTGATCTTGCAGGTTCTGCCAGGCAGGTGGCAGGTCCGGGGCTCACTGGCCCTCAGTTCATCCTGCGTCCCACCTGAGTGTGAGGTGTGACTGTGTGTGAGCCTCTATGGATGGATGACACACTGGACTTCCTGACGTGGTTGGCATTTTTATATAGGAAGAAACATGCTGGATGCGTTTGTTCCTGAGCGGAGCTTGGGTGTTGGTGCTGTTCTGTTTCCGAGCTCTTTGTGGGGTTGGGAGACAGTGGCACTTGCTAAGGAGACGATTGTGGCTACATCTCCCCAGCTTCCAGGGCTTGGTCTTCTCTTCTCAGTAATTAGCGTTACATCTCGCAGAATTTTTGTTCTGATGGAAAAATCAATGTAGAAACCCGAAGTGCCGACCCCGCTCACTCCTTCCCCTTCTCTTTCAGCTCTAAGGTCGTCGGCCCAGGATGGGGAACCACGTGGGAAAGCGAGAGTCAAGTGCGGAGAAAGCCAGTCGGGTAAGACACCAGCCCCAGAGATCCTTGTCCCAAAACATGGGCTGGGGGGTCACCCGAAGTAGCCCCATCCAGGGGGGTTGTAGCTAACAGCTCCCCCAGCAGAGCAGCCAGGTCCTGGTCACTGTGATCAGTTCTACTGTTAGTGTGCTCAGGAGGAGTGTGGAGGTAGGCCCATCCTGGTCTCGAAGGAAAGGAAGGAAAGAAGAGAGGATGGAGGCAGGGAGAGAAGGAGGGCGAGAGGGAGGCCTGCCTGCCAGTCCTGAGTGCAAGGATCCCCCTGAGGAGAGACTGTAGGTCCTTCACTCTTACACAAAAACACTTTTGTGTTTTCAAATGTCCTATTTTTTAGTTGTATTCCCAGAGTTCATGTATCTGTCTAAACAGCTGCTACTTCAAAAAAGCATGAAGATCTAGACCAATCTGAGAACAGTGAAAGGGGTCAGATTTCCTGAGCTCAAATTCCTAATTTCACATATTGGCTTCCAAGGCACTGCCACCCTTCCCTCCCCGCCTGGAGCTGAGCTCTGGCCCTCACTCAGGCCGCAGCAGGAGGCCCCCAGCCATGAGCTGGAGAACTCGTTCTGAATCCCATCTGCCACCCAATGACCCGTTTCGTTGGCCCTGCGCTAGATCAGCGACCTGCCTTCTGAATCCGCCAACCTGCTGGCGGGGTGAAGGCCAGGGCCCTCTGTCCACGGCATTCCACTGCATCCGTCGGCTTCCGTCCTCCTGGGTTGCACTCAGCCTCCACACGTGTGCGTCTTCCAGAGCTGTCAAGTCCGGAGACCCAGATGCAGATGCCCACTGGGGGTTCCTGAAGCCAGGGTGCCAGGTTTTCCTCTGTGGTCCTGCACTCTGCAGCCAGGGCTGGTCCCCGCCCACCTTAGACTGGGGTGGGCCTTAGCTCACAGACTGGTCCCTCCCCTCTGCACACTGGTGGTGCCTGTGGGGGGCCATCTCCCTCCGTACGCCCTGGGCGGTGCCAACCCCCTCCAAGTGCCCTTCCCTTCCTGACTTAGAACATTTGGAAGGCAAGCAAGGGACAAGTTCAGATTAAAATCCACCCCAACTCTTCCAGCTGCTCAGACTGGACTTGCACTTCTAGCAAGTGTCTGCCTTCCTCCACCTCATGTAGGCTTCAGCTCCCTCTTTGATTAGAATGCTCAGCATTTCCTGGATCCCCAGGAATGTCTCTGAGTCAGGGCTCTTGCTGTGAGTCCTGCTGTGAGTGATGTTCACGTGGACCACAGATGACCAGCAGGTCCCCGTTGCCTCACTTCCTATCCACTCCTGTCTCCACCACTTGAGAATGAGTTCAAATTATGAGTCAGCCTGCCCAGCATTGCCCATGAACCTTGAATCTATGTTCATCTGCAGGGCAAGGGGAAACTATTCCACTTCTTGGGCTCTGTCTTCGTATCCGCATAAAACCAATCATGCTGCAAAACCAGACCAAGAACGGTACTTGGAGCATCACAGGCTGAGCATGGGCCCCACCCCTCCCCCACTCACACAGATGCACTGAAAATACCCAGGGAAGTGAGCTGAGCTAATTATGGCCTTGACACCCCTTTCACGTGGTCTGCAGTAACATTTTATTGATGCACTCTACAGTAATGCGTCCTTCTCAGGTTTGCTTGGGCTCAATCTCTGTATCAGCCAAATGGGTGATTTCCCGGACTTCGCTTTCAGAACATCCAGTAAAGCGAGAGATTGCCCACTACTCATGTCCACACTCTGCCTTAATTAAAGTCACAAACAGTACCATGGCGTTTCTGCCTAAGTGATTTATAAATACTTAACTACCGGATGGGTGACTCACCATTTAATGCATGCTTAAACCACACGATGGATACTTCCCTAGTTGTCATTAGTAGTGATGTGGAATGTGTTTAGTTACCATGAAGGACCCAGTTTACACCGAGTCTCTGCACAAGGAGAGTCTAGTCTCACCTAAAGCAAAGTAGAAAGACGACTTTGATCAGAGCACCAGACTGTTCACGTGGCGTGGTGTGTTAGGTCTCGGAATGACTGCCTCGCCACTCCAGTGTCTGAACACTCCCTGTGGTTTACCGTCTCCTTCCTGTTGTTCAACACTGTGAAACACCCCCACATCAGCACGCCTTGCTTTGCTGGGCAGGGTGTCAGGTCCCTGAGCCCCGTCTCAGCCTGTGGCACTGGGCACAGGAGTAGTTTTGCTCAGCCTTCTCGAGATTCCGACCCTTGGCATGGTAGTCAGAGCTGGGAGGCCTTGCCCATGGCCACCAGGTGGGCTCGTGGAAAGAGCACTAGCCACATGTGCAGACCCACCTGCTAACCGCCAGGAGGGAAGTCAGCACAGGGTGAAATCAGTTTTAATGATTTTCAGCCTCACACCTGCCACGTCAGCTCACACTCCTGGTGAAATGGGGGAAATGGGGTGCAGTTCTGTCCTGTCCTGTTTCGTTTTGCTCCAGGTCCTCACACCCCGGGTGCTTTGCAGCATGGCCTGGACACGTTCCAGGTGCCCTGTGGCTGGCACGGCAGGCGGGAGGCACAGCCCAAGGCAGCGTGCCCTGTGCACTACCGTCTGTCCCCTGCTGTCTGGGTTACAGCTCACAGTCCCTTTTGTGAGTCACATCATTGCCTGATAGATAAGCCCGTCCGCAAGTCAGAAAGAGGAATTGTAAATTATCAATATTGTTCATCATGAGATGTTTATAGTTCTGATTTTTCTCGCTCTGGTCAAAGGAAGTGAGCTGGGACTGATAGAGTTGGGGGGACAGGGAGCATGGGCCATTGGCGGCCAGCTCATGTCCTCTGGTCAGGCCAGTATGCTTGTCCTCTGTAGCCCTGAACCCACCCCAGTGCGGAAGAGCCAGCCTGTGCCGAGGAGCCAGCCTGTGCCCGGCCCCAGCTGGTGGGAGGGCGCAGTGACGTCTGCAGAGACATACCCGGGGCCTTCCCAGGCATCCGGGACTCCAGGCGGGTCCTAAGGCAGGTGCCCAAGTGGAGCCCAGCATGGAGCCCGGCGTCTCAGCATCTACCAAGTCATTTTGCCCTCAGTGTCCTCTGAGACAGGTGGTTTCTAATTCATGAGTGGGTTGTGTCCCTTCCCATTCCAGATGCCAACCAGGGGTCCCACTGAAGGAAATGTTTTGGATCTTTTCATTCCTGCATCTGCTCATGCATCCGCATGCTTTAGAAAATGTGTTGTGTTTTTTGTGTTTTTATGTTTTGTTTTGTTTTTTAATTGTGGTGCTGGGAATTGAACCCAGGGCCTGTGCTTACAAGGCAGCCGCTCTACCAACTGAGCTGTATCCCCAGCCCCAAAGTGTGCTGTTGAATGCCCTCAGCATGGGACAGTGCGGGGCACTCATGAGAACCCAGGGCTGCCCCAAGCACTGAGAGGAGTTGGGGCAGATTCCCTAACTCCAGGCACTGAAGGTAACGCCTGGGAGCAGGTGAGCTGGCATGGTGGGCACAGTTGGGCAGCTCCTGGCATGGTGGGTGGTGTGCTATCCCTAACCATTGTTACTATTTTAAAAGAAAAATCAGCCTGTGTCCATCCTCAGATTAGCTCACTGTCTAGTTAGGGAGCCATGAGAATTCAGCAGTTCTGTCCAGAGGTGCGGTGGAAGGGTGCCACAGGGCCCGGTCCAGGACCACCAGGCAACTCTGCAGAGCGCTCAGACCTGGGGAGAAAGACCCCCCTTGCTGCCGTGTCCTCAGGACGGGGACAACCCCAGGCAGTTAAGAACTGTGGGAGGCACCACTGTGAAGTCCCTCACATCCCTCCCACCCTCAGGGTTGTGGAAGGTGTGGGTCCTGAGCACCCCAACAGCTCTGCCTGAGCGGCTCCCCAGGGGAGCTCGGTATTCCCAAAGGCCTGACACCGTCACACTTCTCAGAATGACTGCTGGGCACAGCCGTCCACCTGGATCTGTCCCCCTGGGAGGGGCTGGTGGCTCATTGCCCACCCACTGGTGTCTCCATTTGTAAGAGGACGCCCCAGTCAGTCACCACACCTTCAGATGAACCTGGGCTCAAGAGGGCAGGGGCTCTGCTGCCGGCCCCTCAGGCACGTCCTGAGGCCCGCCGCCTCCCTCTCTGTAAGGAACCTGGACTCACCATTTCCCACAGAGTGTCCCCAACAGGGTCCTAAGGAAGGGAGTTGGTGGCCATGTCCTGTTGTGCCGAGGACAAGGACTCCACAGCAGGCTGGTCTGGAGAGGAAGGAGGAAGCTGGCAGGGAGAGAGGCTGGGGGACAGTAGATCCAGGCAGCAGGAGTGGCCGGGCACCTCTGCCCACAGGAAAGAGCCAGGCTGGGCAGGACCGACCTGGACCCCTGGAGGCCACCCAACCCACGTGGGCTCCAGGTGCCCTGCTGGAGCTGGCCCAAGGTTGGCTCACCAGAGCCTGTCAGTGGGTGTCAGTAGAAGGTTCTGGAAGGACCTGATCTGTGGATGTCTCTATCCTCCTTCCTGCCCCCCTGTTTGCAGGGTCCTCAGACTGTTAGCGTGCGAATTCTTTTGCTTTGATTTTCTAGGTGTGGGAGTGAACACAGGGAGAGGTGGTCCAATCCCGTTTCCTCCCAGGTGGAGCTCCTGAGGCTGCAGGTAGTCAGGAAGGCACAGGAGCCTCGCCAAGCCAAGAACCTGTGGTTTATCTCCACGCATTCCATATCGTCCCCAGCGGTGGGATCAAGCGATGCACCATTAAACACTCTGAACCTAGTGCCTCATCATAACTCTGACAACCCCTTCTTCCTGTGTGTGGCCCAGGGAAGTTCCTCCTTTTCTGTTGCTGGTGGTTATCTCTGGCTCAGAAAGGTTCTCCAAAAATGTCTGGCCATGTTTCTGGATATTTCTGTGTAATCACTGTAAGAAAAATGATACCGCACTGAAAAACAGGATCTGAGAGCTCAGGAAAGTGAAACTCATGTCTCCAGTTGGGGGGAAGTACCATGGTCTGCTGGGTGCTTCAGGGCCGCTGCTGTGTGTGTGTGTGTGTGTGTGTGTGTGTGTGTGTGTGTGTGTGTGATCTAAGCTTGCTCTGCAGCCGCCTGTGGCCCCGGGAGCTCAGGCAGCCTCTGCAGCTCTCCAGGGCGACGGCACCCAGCACATCTGTGCTCACAGTTCACTCTCCCTCACTGAGATGCGGGTGCTAAAGTGACATTCTGAGAACTGAGAGGCAGGGTGCGTCCGCACACAGAGGCACCGGGCAACTCAGCTCTGCCCATCAGCAGGAAAACAATCTTTCACCTGAACAGAGAAAATGTTTCCCTTAGAGCCACGGACGTGAGACACGGCGCTGTTCCCGTGGCTGTTCCCGTGAACCTGCAGCACCTTCGGCCAG